>VZRR01005979.1:212080-403618 GCA_013398015.1 Oreocharis arfaki
GCTCTTGAACTAGTCTAAGTGAAGTTTGTCAATGGCCCGCTAGGGATCTCCGGCCGCCTCTTACCTCCGCCTACCGCAGCGGCACTTTCAGCATCAGACGGAACTGTTGCATTAGGCGGCAGATACAGCTTTTCTGGGCGAGTGAGTCACTGCTTTATAAAAGCTTTATATAGCAAAATAGCACTTCTCTGAATTATTTATCCCAAAGGGCTCGCCAGGTTGCTTGGCTCTGGTAGCAGGAAACGCCTTCCGGACCGTCAGCGGCTTCGTGCCACGCCGTGACAGCTGCAGTCAAACCGTGACAAACTTCTTTCCAAACCAAAACTCGCCTTTCCCCCGCGTGACCCCTTGCCGGTAACACTGTCCCTGCACTGGCCCGCCACGAAGTACGGTCCCGCGTTGGGTCTGTTCCCACCGAGCAGCGTGCTTTAAATGCCTCCTGAGAAGGGAAAAGCAGACTAGCGCTCAGCTCCGCTCATACACGCAACGTGCCCGGGATTTGCTAAACAAACAAGAGAAGCCTCCACAGAAACCAAAACCAAAGCAAAGTCACGTTGCGGAGAGGTGCTGCCTGGGGCCAGACCGGCCGGGACAGGGCGGCCGTGCCTGAGTCGGTGTCTGAAGTTACCGATATCGCACGCCGCAGCCCCGCAGCCGTCCGTGTGCCGAGGGCATCCATCCTGCTCGGCGCCCACCTGTGCTGTCCCAGCGGCCCCGCGGAGCCCGCTCAGTGCCCGGCACGGCGGCAGCGCACGGCGCGGGACTGACATGGCTTCGACTGGAACCCGACACATTTCACCCCTAAAAAAGGCAAAATCTGGGCTGGTTCTTTTCTTCCCCTTCACGTCGCGAATCCTGGCGGGATTACAAGCAGTTCGTGCTGCTGATGCTGCTCGAGCTGCGAACTCCAGGCCGCGGCATATGCAGGAGTGGGTCACATATTCCACGTTTGTTCTCCTTGAATCCAGTAGTATCTACCCGTCACTGTATAGCAAATAAGCACAGGTCTAATCCTCTAAAGTTATTCCCTGACAGCTCTGTCGAGAGCCAAGAAATATTACATCAGATAAATTCGTGTGTGGTGAGATATGGACTGTCAAAGGACCTTATTTGATTTAGGTAGAAACTTCACATTAAAGTGGGGTTATAATTAATAAGATACAACTCTGAATCTTATTAATCTTTTAATGCTTATCTGAAAAATCAGTCATGTGTGACAGGTTAAGAGCAGTTGTCATAATCAGCAAGGGATGCAAGATTAGTTCAACTGTAAAATCTCAGCGTTACGAAATTTGGATACATTAGGAAATATTATTGATGTCTTATTGTACTGTTCACACATTTTTATTATGTGAAAGACATCATGTGCCAAAACCTTTTGATTTTTCCCCTTTTCTTGTTTACACACACACTCAAGCATACAGTCCTGTACCAGAATCAAGTATTTGTAGACCCTGAACTCCAAGCCTTTCTATCAAGGGTAATGATGCCACTTTGACAAGCCAAGGGCTAAGAGGGATGTCTTCTGGCAGTAGCTGAAGTTGGTCATTACAGCTTTATTTCTCTCCTTTTGAAAGTTTGAAATTATGAGTTAGACAGATCTGCATCAGAAAAAGTTATCTTAGAGAGTTAGAGATTTGTGTTGGAAAACTGTGTCCACAGCCCCACTTGCAGAGTGATGTTCACAGAGTTGTAAATACTTTGATTCCTCAAGCATTGATGTCATGTCTTCCTCAGGAGAGCATTCACTGCCCTTTGTTGGCAAATCAGGTTTTCTGGTGGACAATGTGCTTTGTCCCTTGAAGCATGATGTGCATTTGCATTGCAGTCAGATGTATTACAGTTCCATGTGAAGATAAAATGTCAGGAGAAACAAAACCCAAGAGTAGCAATTATATTTATTTTTATTTACCAGTGCTATTTTTCTTCATCTCTTTGCCCCTTTATGATGATAATGTCCCTTGCATGATGATAATGAAGGTGTGTGATAGAGATTGTGATTGCTTAGGTTAGAAACTCTCCATGCATACAGACACAGTATTCATTCCATCATTATACTGGAACGAGTTTGTAACCTAAGCAATCACAGCGTCTATCATGCATTACCTTGATCATCACCAAGAAAGGACAAATTCCTGTCTAGCCCACAGACACTCTGCAAGAGTTCTCTCATTCCCCTTAGAGGTACCAAAGCTGAGTCGAGAGATGCTGGGCTGCAAGTGTAGTAATTCCCAACCTAAGCCATGAACTTGCCCAAAAAAAAAGGCAAAGCAGCCCTCAGTGTACGCTATAGTGTATGAGAACTACCCAGAGGAATAAGACTGGAACAAGACTTGAACCTTCCATAGCACTTCTTGTGACCACTCCACTGCTCCTCAAACAAAGCTATCACATAGCATATACAATGTAAGTGTTGCACAGGGCACAAACAAAAGCATGGAGGTGTGAAATTAGGCAATTCACATCACCTGCACTTCTGGACATGCATAAAATTTGTTTACAGTGCTGTGTATCACGGGCATGAAAGGTGTGACCACATTTAATTTTTTAATTATTAAAATCCTACATCATTCAATTATATATGAACGATACCTCTGCCATGTAAAGCTCTGTTTATCCTTACAATGCAGAAAATTTTATTTTCACTTCTAAAATTAATTCTGGTTTTTTATTTTCCATTTCATCTAATTTTCCAAACTTCTGAGTTCTGTGTATCTGTTGCTTTCACTGCCAGTATGGCACATCTTAGAGTTCAGTAGACTGAACAGGACATTAGCATGCTGGCAGAATGATTTTAAGGAGATTTGTTTTAGAGGATTAGAATAATTGGTGTCAGTCAAGCCTGGATACTTGTTATACACTAATGCATTGTTTTTTTTGACAACAGAATTTACAGATTAACTGCTTCACACTTTTTTAGAGCAGAGAGTTTTAAACATTTTGAGTCTTGATTTTTCCTGCTGGAAAGCCAGACTAGTTCAGTGCCAAGGGCTGAATTGCAAAGGCCCCAGCAAGAGAAAGGGAAGAAGAGAAGAATATTCTTTATATCAGTGAGAAACTGTAAAATAGTATTTTAATACCTCACAACATGATTTGTAGAGCTGATCTACAAATGATCTCATGATCTAGTAAGACAATACTTGAAGTTCTGCCTAGAGAAGGTATTTTTCTGGCCATGTTGGTATGGTTATACAACCCCTCTGGCCAAGGGGCAGGTAGTGTTTGTACAGGGATGACACACCAATGTTAGCACACCTTGCCATGACTTCTTAAGAGGTCACTAACCCCACCTGCCCTTCCCATCCTTCTGCTGCAGGTTTCAACCTCTCCTCTGTGGCTCTGGCAGAAGAAAATGTGAGTTTCTGCCTCATCCCCTTCAAAAGTGCAAAGTCCAGAGCCTTACATCCACCTTCACTGGGGGCTTAGCTTTACACAGAAATAGCTGAGGCATCAGCAGCTGTACTGTTCCTTTGCCTGCTGTGTAGATATCAACCCCTGGTGGGACAGCCATGTTTTGGTTTGGTGTCTCCTCCAACTGTAGCCACAAGACATGACAGAGCTCCTTTGTCAGCAGCCTTAATATTATGTCATACTGAAAGCAGGCATGAGGGCAAAGGTACATGTCATGGCTTGAGCTGATCTAACAACTCGTTCAACGCCTTTTCCCCCCACACCTCTCTTTGCACTTGCTTTGGCACACTTTGGACTCCTTGATGGCTGATCTCCTTTGCTGAGGTGGCAGAAAAGCAATCCTGAGCAAAAAAAATAAAGAGTTATTTGGGGAGTTAAATTATCTTAGTTCCAGTGAGATGCGCTGGAAGGATGGGAACCATTGGGACTGACCCCTTTGGACAGGAGTGAATGATTTGATAAACAAGAAGGAACACCAGCTGTCTGGCTGAGGTACTCAACGAGTTCTTTGCCACAATCTTCACTGGCAGCCAGGCTTCCCATATCTCTTGCTCCCAGAGCCTCTAGCTGTGAGTTAGGGAGCAAAGTCCCTCTCACTCTAAGTGAAGAGCAGGTTTGAGCCCCCCTGATGACCCTGAATAGGCACAAGTCTATGGGGCCTGATGAGATGGATCCTGGAGGCTAGAAGGAACTGGTAGGTGTTGTTGCCAAATGGCTCCCCATACTTGAAAATCACAACTGTCAGATTAAGTCCCTGTTGAGTACAAAATGGGAAATATTACTTCTACTTTTAAAATGGGGAGAAAGGAATACTCGGGGAACTACAGACAGGTGAGTCTCACCTCTGTGCCTGGTAAAATCATGGAGTAGATCTTTATGGCAGCAATGTTAAGGCACGTGCAAGACAAGGAGGTAATCCAAGACAGCTTCACTAAGGGCAAATCATACCTGACTAATGTGGTGACCTGTGGTTGAATGACCGTAAGAGTTGACATGGGAAGGCCCACCAATGTGATCTACCTAGGCTTCTGTAAGGCCTGCGACACGGTCCCACACAACATCCTTATCTTTAAATTGGAGGTATACAGATCTGAAGGGTGGACAGTTCGGTGGATAAAGAAATGGGTGGATGGGTGGGTGTACGGATGCAGACAGAGAGACGTAGTCAATAGCTGTATGACTAGGTGGAAGCCAGTAACGAGGGATGTCCCTCGGGGCTCTGTCTTGAGACCAGTGATCTTTCGTATCTTTAGTGATGACATAGACAGTGGGATGGAGTGCACCCCCAGCACATTTGCAGATGACACAGAACAGTGCAGTTGACACAACAGACGGAAGAGGTACCATCCAGGGGAATCTGGACAAACTTGTGAAGTGGGCCCACGAGAACTTCATGAGATTATCAAGTCCAGGTGCAAAGTACTGTACCTAGGTTGGGGCAATCCCAGTCGTGAATACAGGCTGGGAGAAGAACTCATTGAGAGCAGCCTTGTGGAGAGGGACTTGGGGTTTTTTTGTGGTTAAAAAGCTGGACATGAGCCATGAGTGTACACTAACAGCCTTTAAGGCCATCCATATCCTGGGCTGCACCATGAGAGGAGTGGCCAGCAGGTTGAGGGAGGTGACTCTGTCCCTCAGTTCTGCTCTCATGAGACCCCACAAGGAGGGTTGGGTCCAGATTTGGAGTCTTCAGCACTAGAGGTACATGGGCCTCTTAGAGCAGGCCCAGAGGAGGGGCACGAAGATGATCAGGGGGCTGAAGCACCTCTCTTATGAAGACAGGCTGAGAGAGCTGGGAGAAGAGAATGCTCTGGGGAAACCTCTTTGTGGCTTTCTAGTACTTAATGAGGGCTTTTAAAAGAGAGGGAGAGGAACTTTTTATATGGGCAGATAGTGATGGAACAAGGGGGAATGACTTAAACTAAAAGAGAAGAGATTTAGATTGGATGTTAGGAGGAAATTCTTTACTGTGAGGGTGCTGAGGTACTGGAACAGGTTGCTCAGAGAAACTGGATGCCCCATCCCTGGAAGTGTGCAAGGCTAGGTTGCATGGGGCTCTGAGCAAGCTGCTCTAGTGGGTCACATCCCTGCCCAGGACAGGGTGTTTGGAACTTCATGATATTTAAGGTGCCTTCAAACCCACGACATTTTATCATCTATGATAACTCAGCTGTCACTGGTATCTTCCCTTCCTTTCCAGCCACCCAGCCTGAACAAGGTTTCAGAGTTAGTTAATGTGTGATAAAACTCCCAGGTAGGCTTTGACTAGTCTAAACATCTGCTAAAGATTGCCTTGTTTGTAGTGGGCCGAGTATCTGATACACCAGTGTCTTCCAAATCCTCGTCTTGGGAAAAAAGAGCACTGTAAGTGTTGCTATGGCGAAGGGAGCTCAGCTAGCTGTCAGCCACAACCAAGTGTTTTATCAAAGTTTTCCTAAAGCAGTCTAGGTGTAAAAATGGCTCTTTGGGAAGTGAGATTTCCAGGTTCCTGATAGGATTAAATGCTCCTATCTTGTTCCAGCAGCTCCTGAGGAATGCCAGACCTTAAACTTGCAGCTTTTACTGGCCTGTGGTGCATCTCTTGTAGAGCAATGGATGTTTGTGGCATGTTGTTAGCTGCTTGAGGAGCCGTGGGGTGTTCCAAACTGTCCTGCAGGGAGTTAGCAAGTGAGCAAGGAGAGCAAAGTTGTTTAGTAAATGCAATTAATGTACAGTCTGACAATATTGCACTAGGCAGTTAATTTTATGGCTATCACATATCATACTATCAAGAACTTGGAATTAAGTATGGCTATGAGGGGAAAAAAGGCAACTATTGAGACTTTCATTATGTAAACAGAGAAGTAATGTGGTAAGTAAATAGCACAAGGAAGGGAAAACAAATTTTAAGAGTATAATATTTCTGTAAAACAACATTTCAATTAATTTTAAATTGTTAACATCTTTGTAGGAATCTGAGTGTGCAGATATCCATATGTATATTTCCATGTTTAGAGAGGTTTGTCTTACCTTTTTGGAGTGATTAGTAAAGAACTATATCCAATGCAAGTACTTATGTTTGAAATAAAATAGAAAATTACCATAGATAACATGACGATTAACTTAAAAGTTACTTCCTTTTTAAGTAGATGTTCCTCCCCAGAAACCATATCCCTTTTTCCCAAGTGTATCTCAGTGTTTCTGGAATTAAACAGTAAATCCTGATGACAGAGAAATAAGTCTGCCCCAAATAGTGCATTGTAATAAAATAGAGAATCTGTCCAGAAAAACAGATTTCACGATCCTTTGATCAGAAGAGTGGAGCCATAGATGTGTTAAGTGCATTGCCAAGGATTTCAAGCCAGAAAAATATAACAGTCAGAAACATAAATTTTGACAGACCAGAAATCATAGTTCTCAATATTAAAGAGATTTCTGATAAAACCAGATCTCAAAATATTTTTTTATGTCTTTTGTTTCTCAAAGACATTAACTGATCAGTAATGTAGATGAAGGCCAGAAATAAAGTGTTTAAATTATCTTCCCTGCTGGTTTGCAGTTGTTGAGTTTTCACATTTCTAGTTTTCCCACAGCTTCCAAGGAAAACAAAAAATAAGTATGTGATGCCAGCAAAAATCAAAACAAGAGGATATTTGAAGAAGGACAATTTTAGGGATCAGACTTTCCATTTTTCCTGTTCCATTAGTTAATGAATGAGTAGTTGTTTGTTATCTGAGCTTTATAATTAAAGTCTCCACCGTTCAATCGTCAGTATGGGCAAATTTAATTTCTGAGAAATCTCTAGCTGGCAAGAAAAGTTACGGTTGACTTTCAGCAGTTGCTGAAATGCCAGTAAGATAGTAGAGCTGTCGGGGTTGGGCTGTTGTTGGCTTTTCTCTTTGGGTGCTTTTTGTGTGTGGGTGGGGTTTGATTTTTTTGTTTGGTTTTTGGGTTTTTTTTAAGTTACTGAATCAGAGACAACAAAAGACCTTGTAAGGGAAGAAAATCAGAATTCCAATTCTTCTTACCTGTTTCAGATCAATATGAATACAAAAATAGTCTTCAGTGGGGGGGAGTGTGATTTTGCTTTATCTTATTTCATCTCCTTGCCTTTTTATTTAGGAAGTCCTTACCCACTCGTGGAAAATTTTTAAGCAGCTTAGTGAGCATACATTTTAGCTCTCATGCCTTATCTCTCAAGAATTATGGTACTCCATTTTGTCTTTAGATTAAGATATGATACAAATTAAACAAACAAACAGGAGCAAAGATTTTTTTAAAGTGCCTGAGTGAAAAGTTAAAATGTTTCTAGACTACTTAAGATAGTTAAAGCGGTGTGTTTATGCCCTTTTATTCCTATCTTACAAGTATAGGTGCTTTATACTAATATATAGACTCTTTGCATCAGAAAGAGAATAAATCCCATAAAATAAAAAGCATAATCATTTGATTAAAATAGAATTAGCATTTTTACATAAAGATTACAATAAAATATTTTGGATTTGGGTTTCTGTCATACAAAACTAATAAAAATGTAAATTTTTTCTATAGTGTAAGTTTGATGTTTAGGAACAGATGTTCAAGGACTTGGACATCTTACCCTATATATAATTACTGGAGCTGTCCTCCTCATCCTAGCATGCAAAATTGATCACTTACCATACCTAATTAAAGCAATTTTTCCTCCTAATGCAGAACCTTGAAAATAGTGTTCCCTAAATTCTCTTCTGAATGGCTTGCTAATAAAATTTACCCAAAAGATTTGTTTTCCTCTCTTAAATTAATTTTTTCTAATAAAACTCATCTATTTTGTAGGACATTTGCCAGATGTTACTCTGAGCAGTAGTGCCTAAGTTTTACTTTGTCTGCATAAAATGTAAAATACACATTCATGTTAAGTTATAAATTTGGTAATTTATACATATAAATAGCTATAGTGCCAGCCTTATAACAACACTGCAGTTAGTTTGTCCTGTACACAGTTCTAAACGCCCTCATGGCAGGGCATAGGCTTTGATCTATTTAAAATATGACTTTCTCTTTTTTGTAAATAAAATTGAATTAAAATCTTGACATTCATGCATTTCTGAGGATCTTGTGGGTAGCTGCCTCTTGTTCACACATTTGATTTTCTGATAAGCAGGTTTTTTCTTATTTTAATTTTTTTCTGCCTCAAGCGCTGATAGCAAGCTACCCAGCCACCTAGCAGCAACAAAAATCAGTGCTATTGGGTGATTTTCATAAACTAAGAGTTAACAGCAGAAGTCAGCGTAGTTATTGATCACACTTGCACAGCTTTCAGCTCAAGTTAGCCAAATGCTATGCTTTTCCTCTTAAACCTGAAAGTCCCTGTCCTGGTGTTTGAACAATGTGCACAAGGCTTTACCATCTCTGTCATGGGACTCCAACTCTCTTTGCTGGCCAAATGACACCACTTTCACAAATCACTTGCAACTCAGCAAAAAAACCCCCAATACTTGTAATTAAAACCTGCCTTTTCAAACATACTTTGCTGTTTCCAACTAGCCAGTAGTATCTCTCCCCAGCAAAGCTTTCTAAAGGCAATGCAGAAAAGAAAATTCAAGCCTTCATGTAGTGCATAAAAAAAAAGAAGACTCTTAGAGGGAAAATACTGTGCGTATCTATTTTCATAAGAGTTGAAGTTACTCTTGTGTCCTATAGGAAAACCTAAAAGGAATTTGTGTTACAGGCACAAGATGGTGACTTAAGTGATAGATTAGGGGGTTTAATGGAGAAAGGCCTTGTGTAATGACTATCTTGGCTAATTAGTTACAAAGCAAAAGGAGTGAAAAATATCATAACCAAAGGAGTTGGCCATTTATTTCATTCATATATATTTAAAGCATTGATTTTGTAGACAAGCCAGTGTTCCTACAACTCGAAGCAAGGATCAGTTACTCCTAATTTATTGTCAGAATAGATTAATTCATGTTTTTCATCATTCCTTCACAGAAGTTGATGTTAATGGTTTTTTCACTGTCTGTTTGACTATGAAATGTTAGCATGTCAGGATGCTAGTAGGTTCAAATAGAGCCCTTGGATATTGTGACCATAATCTCTCCTTTGAAAAGGGACATTTTTGTCACCAAAATCCTTTTTCAGGAGGGATCTTTTGAGTTGCCTTTCCTGAACAGACATTGCAGTAATTAGACTCAGTTCAAAATGTCATTCTTACTTAATAAACAGATCAATCTCACTTTGCAGTTCCGTCATTGCCTTTCTGGGGATTTCCAAGGCAGAGCATAAGTAGGTATTTACTGCCAAAAACCTAATGGAGGTCCAATAGCAACCTCAAGGAAGTCAAGCCAGGACATCACAGAGCAACACCACCTTTGGGAATGTGGGTGCTCAAACCAGAGAGGAGCAGCTAGTATCTTCAGCGGAGATTTACCTAGATTAAGGTAATTCGAGCAGATACAGGTAGTTGCCATATCCAGACTCTGGAGCAGCCAGGCACTAGCTCAAGGCTTTATGTCTATGGTAAATGAGCCTCCACATGATTCATTCTTTAGCAATTTTCTGAGAAATATACCTATTTTTCTGGGTGTATGGAAGAAATATAAACAGAGAATACCCATGACTAAACTTGTCTCCCCATTGTGTGGTTGGGAATGGAAACTTCATCTGGGCTCTTATCTGCGCTGCTGTGCTCTGAATGATCAGATAGTATGATCTGAAGAAAAAATCCCATCTTTAAAATGGTTCCTTTTCTCTCTTCCCTAAGGAAGAAAGAGGTGTTTATGTTTTGCAAAGAAAAATTTTTGGCAAATGACTGCACCCTTACTTAACTAGGAATTACTGATGATGCCCTCTGGCTTTGCAGTGAGGAATCACCTGAAGAGATCTATGCCACATTGTGTTTTAATTTTAGAGGTGATTACACTATTTCCTTAGGCTTGATCTAGGTATGAGTCTATCCTGTGGTCCCAGGAGAGTATTCTTAAGGTCATGTTATATCCCAGGAGCTACTCTGCCTTTACAAGTAAGAACAAACTGCCTGATAAAAAGTCCGTTGAAGTCTTGCACGTGACCTCAGTCAAGTCTTGGGGAAACAAAATATTTCTTCTAGCAGATTATGTGCTTTTATAGAGGCCAGATTATCAATAGGTTATAATGTATTGATCCCAGAGTGGGTTGACTCATGCTCATCTTTTTTCTTTAAATTTTTATTCTAAACTTCTGCCTTTTCCATGAAATACAGAAAAGATAAATTAACATTTTAAAGATAGTCTTTAAAGTACGCTGCTGTTTCATCAACAAGCTGTCTGAGTGTATGTGTATTATTAAATATGCGACCAGGAGTAGATACACCCTCAATGATAAGGATAGGTTGATTTTATAGAGAAAACTGGATCATCCTGTTAATCCGCCCTAGTATCAGCAATACACATTTTAGTGCAAATGAACTATGCACTAAGAAGCAAAGAACACAGATAAGATCTAGGCCTCTGTGTGCATGTATATTTAGATGTATAATAGCTAAACGGTATACTATTTTATGCTCTGGGATCCACAGTGATTTTCAAAAGGCCTTAAAGGTCAGGGAAAATAAGTTTGCTTTACAGGGTCAAGGCTGAGAAAGAGATGCAATCACGACAGAATTGTTCATCTCAGCACAGAAATTATGCTATGAGAATTTACTTTGTTCCAGAAGAAATGTGTGTGCATCCCACCCATATCTACCTGGCACTGACACATCCTGCTGACCCTTTGGCACACTCTTTTCTAGTAGTGCAAACCCCTCCCAGTGGGCCACATCAGAGCAGTGGAAATGGTGACTGACACTGATAAAGCCATCTCAGGGCAGGTCTTCTCACATCCCACAGTCAAGTGTCTGGTAAATGTTTTGAATGCTGCTATCCATAATACAAAGACAAAGTGATATTAAAAGACTTTTTATATTATGAGATGCTATATTCCCACTTCTATTCCCTGTCAGTGAACATGAGCTGCATGTCAATGAGGTGCAGAGAGGAAGTCATGGATTTTCTTGGACAGAAAGGCAAAGTACAATAAATTGTCTGAAAGCCCAGCGTTGATCCACGTCCAACCCTAACACAGAGACAGAGCCCAGAATCTCACTCAGATGCCTGAACTTTTATTACTCCACAAGAAACAAAACTCAGCTAAACATTTGGTACTGTCAAATTCTTGAAGAATAACCTTGAATTCAAAGTAATTTTTACTGCACTGAAATTTTGAGTAAGCATCTCTACCCCTACCTTCCCAGCTGATGAAAACACGTATGAGTGAAAATGTGGGAATCCTATCTTTCTTCGAGCTCATTCACATGCTTTCAAATTATCTTCCATTTCCTCTCTGACAAGATTTTTTTTTCTGATTCTCCACTATCCAAAACAAATAAACAAGCAACTTCCAAAACTCCAAAGATTTTACTGAAAATAGATGATAAGTTTCCTCAAACTCACTTTTATAGTAGTTCAGTAATTTCCGAGTGTTCTCCTCTACCCTAGCGTAACTCCCAAAGGCAGCTAATTATTGCCAAAAGCTCAGTGCAAGAGCAAAAGGCCGTGCTTGGGCATGGCAGCATTTTCACCTCAGTGATATAGTACACAATAATTTGTTGATCTTTTTAAAGCATGTGATTCAGTCAATTAATGAAAAGTATTTAAATCATATGAAGTGTATTATATAGTATTTTTATGACAAAACTGATTTTCTGTAATGCCATCATACAGAAAAGTAGAGGAATAAATTATATGATAGATGCATACAAACCACACTTACTGTGTTACATGTGGTGTGAAATGTGATGCACACAATTAAGCAAATAAGGGAAAATACATGTAAGACAGCTTACAGAAATGCAATTACATTATTTCCCAGATAACATATGTGGCTTTTAAGTAGAACAGGAATTTTTTTTTTTCTGCTATGAACTCAGTCACAGATAAGTAAACTTATTTTGTGTGTGCATCAGAAACCCCCCTGTTTTGTTCAGACACAGGCTTAGTGGATTGTGCCATGTGTGTTTCAGGTCATGCTCTGTCTCTCTTAACACATGATAGAAGTACTGCAAAGGCGGTATTTATTTAGGGCATGGGAAGTAGTGGCATCATCTACAGGATCACGTTACAGTGCTCTAAGGAGCTTCTCAGCCACTGGGGGTCTGCTCTGATCCTCCAGTGCAGACTCATGGTGATGAACCACTACTGGAGAGGGAGAGAGGAGGGAGCTACAGAAGCCCCTTGGCAGAAGCCTCTAACAACTCATTGGAGGTAGCCACACTCAGCCCTGTAGTTTATAGCTATGGAAACCTGTTAGCACTCATGTATTTAAAGGCAGTGTTTCACAAGATGCTTAACATTTTGCCAGCACTGCACACAGGAGGAAACTGAATGTGGCAAGAAAGGAAAACCTTCCTCGTATTATTCCGCCGGGTCTTCTGAGAAGGCTGTAAAATATATTGGCTTAATATTTTCCCAGCTCGTGTCTTACCACTTAGGGATTTCTCTTGAAAGATATTCCCTCAAGGATTCTGTCTGGAATAGTTTAACATCCTTCACTAAATACTTCTTCTGCTTACCCTTCCCTGTCCCTTTAGAGCTGTATTCCCAGGAGTTTTACAATATGCCTATCTTGCACAGTCAAGAAAAAAATACTCAACACCCAAGGCCTTAAATGGAGTGTTTGCTTCAATACTCTAATAAAGGTTTAAATATATGTTTTTAAGTGGGGAAACAAAACAACTAGGAACAATTATCTGTTCTTTGTTTTTCCAGTTCACCCATGACCTCAAGAAGTAAATTTCTGCAATCTCTTACTACCCCTATGAAAAAATTTTGGTCAGGAAATTGACCAGAATTGGAACCATAGGAGAGGGGGGAAAAAGAGTGGTGAGCATATATTTTGTAATCTTATGCCCAGAGGCCAAAAAAACACCAACAAAAGTGGTAAATCCTACAGTATCTAATGCTTCACGAGGAGAGTGGTAAGTAACTGGATTTCTTCTCCAATCTACTATGGCCATCCATCTGGAATGGCAAAAAAATACTCAAAGACATGCAGCTGGATGCAATCTGGACAAGGAAACTCATGACAGAACTACTGTAGACTACAGTAGGGAATATGCTGGCAACAGCAGGAAATATAAGCCCAGACCTGTAAGAGCCAGATATGCAAGTCATTGCCACCAGCAAATACGTACATCGCACTCATCAAGTCACCTCCTCCTCCTTCTGTGGAACTCTCAATTGACTTCATCGTCTTACAGCAATGCCTTGTTAATAAAGTTCAAGTGTTTTGTAAATCAATGCTCTTTTATTCTAAGTGATAACCATAACAATAGACAAGAGATGAACAATAGAGCAGAGATAAGCACCAGGGTGCAGCCTTACAATCACTTTTATATCATGCTCACCTACTCCCAAATTAGTGCTGCATTCCCCATCACCACCAAAAATGGCAGTACACCCACATGCCAAAAGTGAACTTCACAAATTTTGTGTACCAAAACTAAACAGGGGATGTAGTCTCATGTAGTTTCCTTGTTGAACTTAAGCCATATTATAAGCCATATCCACTTGCCTGTTGACTTTTTGCGGAGCAGCTCCACACCCTCTGTGATCACCTGCCACTTGTCTCCCTTAGCAGGAAGAGAGCACTGCATTTCATCAGACTGGAAAAGAAGAGGGACAAGCAGGGACAGCTATTATCTTGATTAGTATCATGAATATCTACTAGGTGATTAGGGCAGGGAGAAGTCCTTGCTAATAGCTTTGCCAAATGCTTCCTGAATTGCCTAATGCTCTTCTCCACCCCAGGCTGATGGTACTGAGGCATTCTCAGTAACCTGCTAACATGGGAGTCATTAGCTCCTGGTTATCCCCCTGGCAGGTGGGTGAGAATGTTTAAAAATAGCGCCCGCAATCAATGAGTGCTTGTGGGAACTCTAGTCTCCCTGTACATTTTCTTGCTGGAAATCCACAGCTCCAAGGACATGATGCACCCGGGGTTTTCCGTTTCGTTGTGTTTCATTCATATAATAACCAGATTCACCAAATTGTTCAACTGCCTTGAAAACACAGCACTCTCAAGCAGTTATGCTTTATTCCTCTCAGGCATGTTCTCCACCCTTGGTCATAAACACTTCCAGAGTCCTTCCCATTACAGCAGCATATATGCTGACCTAACAATAGGAAAGTACTTAACTATTCAGTTCTCATCTATGCAGGTGGTGATAGGCTCAGGAATGAGACAGTCAAATAAATTAATAGGTTAAACAAAGCAAAAGCCAGCGTTTGAACCTCAGCTCCCACTATTATGAAGAGAGCTGGTATATGACAGGGCCTCATGGCCATCCCTGCTCCCAGAGGACTGGCTGCAGGGTCCCTTTGGTGGCTGTGGGGAGAGACTGCCAGACAGCACTGGCAGTGCTGACCTCCCTTTCCATGGGAGCTGCTTTGAGACAAGCCTCTACCATTTGCATACCACCTGAGCTTGGCGATCCCAGGGCTGTCTGACCCTGGTTCCCCTCACTAGGCTTAATCCTGGCCCCCATCCACAGGGGCCTCTCATGACCTTCAGGGGTCCATTTCATCCTCAGCCCTTCTGTTGTTCTGGTATGTGTGTAGCAGACAAGACTGACTGGGTGGCCATCAGAACTGCTTGCATGTATTTTTGATAATGACATTCCATTACTATTTTTTGCTTGTATCAAAGGTATTTTTTTTCTCTCTGGTCTGTGGAGCTAGACTTTCCTCTGTGTTTTATCAGTAGCGATTGAAGCCAGATTAGTCCAAAGAACCTGTGATATGTTGTCCTTCTGCTAATCAAAAATTAATCTTTTTGATACAGTGCCATTTATACCTGGGAACATAATGAAAGGAAGCCTATGTGAATTGTCCAGTTAATCTGTGCCAAAAATCTTTCCAGGGTAAAAGCACTAGCACCTTTAAATGGATGAAAATATTTCATATAGAACAGCATATCCTGTCCCTGTTCTAACACTAAAAGGATTAAGCCTTCTATTCTGTTGAATTAACAAAAGCACTGTTACTATTTCCTCCTTGCTTGCCAGCATGGTTTCCTCTGCAGTAACATCTGTGACACCACAGAATTTTTTCAAGACCTAATTAGTGATGTTAGAAGAAAATGTTAGTTCACCAGATAGTTTGGGGAATAATATAATTTTTATGTATATATATATGTATGTGTGTTTGTCTAGCATCTTGAATCTTCCTCACATCCCCATGAATCCCATGTGGTAGCAGCCCTGGAATGCAAAAATAATCTGGAGAATTTCTGATCACTAAGTTTGGCACTAAAGAGCCAATGGTTTCAGTATGCTGCATCATTTAGATGCGAGGTTAAATTCAGAGATCAGACTAAGTTGCTTTTCTGGAAAAATGGTCTAAACAGAGTTAGGGTGTGGAAGTTCCATTTTTACTGCCTGGCATTGGACTGTGGAGGCAGGACCTTGGAAAATGCAGAACAGTTTATTTAGGAGAGCAGTAGCTTGGCTAGGACAGAAAGACATTAAGAACATTTTTTATTTCTAATTCTCTAATCATTACAATATTTTTTGTCACCAGAAGGAGAAGTGTTAAAAAAGATCACTGGCTTTAAGGAAAATACATTGATTGAATTCATCAGAAAAACAGAGCTTATGCGTAAATTTAATTCCCACATCTTCAAAGGAGTCAGCTTATACAAACTGTCTTATATAAATTAAAATGTTCAAAGGATCTAGTTCTCTGTAGTTCCCTAAAATCAAATGTATCCCACTTCAGTTTTATAAATTGTTATATCTAGAATTTTCTTTTCAACCCATGTTAATATCTTTCTTGTTCAACCCTTTTTAATCTCCTGACCCTTTTTCAATGGATGAGAAATTGACTTTTAGTCATATTCCTACATCACTGAAGGGATCTTAAAGGTCTTTTCCAACCAAACTGCTTGTATGATTCTTTTATGCTTTGGCTGTTGGGTTTGGCCAGAATTCTGTACCTTTTGAATACAAGGGCAGAAATCTGCTGTTGATGGCTGTAGCTATGCTTATAAAGACTGTTCGGTAAAAACCAGAGTTGTGAAATCTGCTAGACTTAAAATAAAAATAAATTTATTACTGTCACTGGAAATAGCAGCCCACCACTGGGAAACAGAATTAAAAAATAATTTATTTTGGCTGTATTTACATAACCAGGGCAAAAGACAGGTAAATCAATAATAAATTTTAAAAAGATTACTCAAATACATCCTTCTATGACCTGTGCCAGGTTCCAATTATGAGAACAGTTTAACAACAAATATTGCGACATGAGCAAAAGATATAAACCCACATCTTCACCTGCTTTCTTTTACCCAATCTTTGTAATCTCACCAGAATAATCAAATATGATGATGTGAAGATAATCTGAGAGTTATAGAAAGTGGTTCCCATAACACAGCAGTACCAGTAACTCCACACCTTTTCCAGACCACCTAGTATTTTAGGTAGCTTCTCCTGGGTAACCTGAGAATGTTCACAAACCTATGGTATAGAACACTGTTTTCTGATCTTTCATGCAAGGCCTCATGATGCCTTATATTTACCTAGCAGAACCTTTAAATATAGTTCAGTAGTAGATCATAAGCTTTCCACAAGCAATTTTTAAAGCCCTGTGTTTATGAAGCTGGTGGCATGCTTATAAAATTGTGTAGCACAGATTTAATATTACATAGAACTGATAAATCAGTGTGTATGAGAAAGACAAGTTTTCTACCTATGCTGTCTAATTTGTGCTGAGAACAGTTACAGTTAAGTAAGGAAAAGCGGAAGAAAATAATGTAGGTTTTTCAATGCAATACACCTGACTTATCATTCCTTTCTGTAAGCAGATTTAGATAGACATAGTGCAGAATGTGAACTCCTATTGACAATAAGCAGAAATATAAAATGGCTGTGAAACTGGTAACTTAAGCATTTCCAAAGAGATTGCCTACTGTTTGAAGCAGGATACTTGCAACAATCAAAGAAAAATCTATGCAAGTTCATTTTGTTAAAGATACTGTAATTTTCTACAAGCAAGATGTACTGCATTTTGCTATTTTATGGCCACTGGTGCTATTCCACCGTTCTGTAGAAAAAATCATCTACAGAATTGTCCATTTCTTTTTGTGGTAAGGACAAAATAAGCTTTCCACATAAATAAAGCTAGATTGAGATTGTATATTTAAAAACCCCAAAACATTGCCTTCTGATTCTATCTGAAAGGAGGAGCAGGCTGCATCCACTATTACCACTTTTTTTACATTGAAAATATTGTAGGTATAGCAAGGGTAGCTGACAATAGTAAATCAGTTATGTTATATGCTGAAATGGTAAGTCAGAATTACATAAAGAAACAGAAAACAAAACAAAAAAAATCCATAAACTGAATTTTAATATGACAAGAAAAGATTAGGTTTATGATTACAAAGACCAAGCAGAATATGAATACTAGCAACTTTTTAGTAAGTGTGCACTAGAGCATAACATGAAAGTTGCTTTGTAATGACAAAATTCCTTTCACCCCAAGGTGAATTTGATGCTGAAAGACATTTCTATGAAGAATATGGTTTTCTTGAAAAAATGGGATAATCATAACGACTCTTTAATTATTAGCTGAGACTTATGACAAAATACGTCTGCACCCAGAGTTGCTAATAGCACTCGGTTGATGTAGGTCTCTGTTCCTTCCACACAGCTCAAGTCACATGAGGATAACATTGACCTTATTTCAAGGAAGAATTATTCATGTCATTTCTTTTAGTTATAGAGGTTGTTCACCCAGTCATGCCTGACTGAAATAGAAAGGATGGATTTACAAATTCAGTGCCAGACACACTGGGTCAACCAAGTACTTCATTTAATATGTAAAATTAGTTCCAAAGCTATGAAAGGCAGAGGAAGAGACAGATCCAGCATGCTCACTGAACTCTGTGATAAGAACTCTACTATCATTTAGGACCTCAAGCAGTCACCTGTCAACTTCTATAGCCTCTTCTCTGTAGACTTTTTCTCTCTATCCTTAATGCAGTCCATATGCTTGTGTAGCCACACTGTTCCATTAGTCATTTGTTTTCTTTCCACTTCCACTATCATATCTGCTCTACCATCTTTCACACAACAGAACCTTTGAAAATCTGGCATTCTTGAAGATGCCTTTAGACGATTGCTGTCTGAAAAGCAGACTTATTCCCCACCCACAGTCACCAATCCTTCTCTTTTCTTTAAAATCCAGGGAAAGAAAGCAGAAACTCTGATATGCCAAGGTAACAAGGGGAAGCTATGTTAAGCAGAGAATTAAATTCAAGATATCTACATTCTTCACAAGAGGATATCCTTCATGTCTTCCAAGTCCCCATTCCCTCTTCCTTAAGTCCACCTTTACCGCTAATTGGAATTTAGCCAGGGCAACTACTTGTAAAACAAATGGCTAAAATTACAATTCCAAACCTTTTTGGTCTTACATGTGAAATGGAAGATATCTCTGCCTAGCAAGTAATGCTCCTTACACTTGGGACACAGACCTTGGGATAACTCAGGCTATCCCGAAACCCCTGCTTGAATCTGGCCCTAAGAGAAGAAATTGTATTAACTTACTTTCGTTCTGAGTAAAGAGTATCCCTGCAGTAGGATAAATAATGTTCAGCAACTACACTTGGGAGTCTCATTCAGAGTAGACAAATATTCCTATATACAGAAGCTTTAATGGATTTTCCACACAGGTACTAGTCCAGTCAAGCCCTGTTCAGCATTAGAGGTGTGCCTTATATTCATAAGACACCTTATTTTGCAGATATATGTTCTGTGTTGTCCACTTTTGGCAAGATATGCCATGGGGCACAGCACTGGGTGTCAGTTGTCTTAGTATTTATTAAGTGACTCATAAAAGTCAGCAAATGACAAGAATTGCTTGTTCTGTCATACACCATTGCTCGAATGGGCATTACAGCAACCAGAATTTCTGCTCACATTTTAGTCCAATGTAACTGCTGTTTTCCAGAATGGTACAAGGGCAGTAACAGGTAGTAACTACTCATGACAAGCTTATTTTGTGTAACTTGAGAGCCCAAGTAGTGAAAGGATTAGTAGTGCTGCTTTTATAGGTCATTTTGATATTGGTATGGAAAGTAGCTAAACTAACAAGATGGTAGTTTTTCACTTGAGTTTCTTTCTATTTCATATCTTTTATGTAAGTGCATCCATTTCTGTGTTTATTCCATCATCTCACTAATACAGGAAATAATTGTGAGACTTTATTTCAAATAGAGCTCTGCATCGTTGACTTTATTTTATCTTTGCTGTAGTTATGCTAACAAAAACAAGTATATGAGCTACAAATGGTCTTGTCACAGCCATTATCTTTCTCCTGATGGCTTTTTGAGTTCAGCATGAACTATTTACATGTAGCTTTTGGAATCGCAGAAACAAGGGCAAGGAAGGACCTCAGGAGGTCACCCATTGCCTCTCCCTGCTGCAGGGCAGAGCCAAAGAGCTAAACCACGACTAAACGGATCTGAGCTCTCCCTAGCTGTTACCATCTGCCCCATGTCCCCACAATAGCTGCTGCTGGCTGTTTACCTCAGCTTCAAGATCTGATCTGTTTATAGCTCCTTTAATAGATGATGTGATCCATACTGTGCATTGCATATACAGCTCTTTTCGTTCTGTGCTCTTACAGTCTCCTTTCACAATGCTCCGTGTCCTCTGCAGGCCTGGAAAGCTACACATTGCAGTGGAAAGAAGGACATTTCCACTGTCCCTATTACCACCCTATGATCAACAAAGAACTTCATCAGTCTCTGTGTCCTCAGATAAATCCTCTGCTTTCACAAGCCTGGGCAGTTATAAGTAGCAAGATATGATATCATGTCTTAAAAAAGCCACAAAACTTCCCAAGAAACTGATTGCCCAACAGAAAATGAAGGGAAGAGGGCAAAACTGACCATAATGTAACAGGTAAGCAAAATGAGTGAGACTCAGTTTCCTGCTTTCTTTCATTTGCAAACCACTCAGACACAAGTGTCATTTTGAAAATTAAGTTTGCTGAGGCCGCACAGCGCTTTCCTTGAAAATCATTTTGTGCAGTGGGAATTCCACTGGGAGAATGTGACTTGGATAATGAAGTGGTCTCAGTGCTGGTGGTCTCTTTTCTAGCAATACACTGCCTATTCATATGCTGGGTTTATTCCTGAGGCATGCATCATCTTCATAGTGCCAGGTATTGGTTAAATTACTATGGCAAGGCATGTATGTAATTGTTGGAACATGTGTGCAACTATAAGAATTTATCCACAGCAAAACCACAGCAGGGGAGCCAAACTCTACTTAGTGAGCAGGAATTTTGCCAGCAAGTCTCAGATTTCATCCTTGAGATTGCCCCTCTCTTAGAGTTATGGATGAGGTAGAAAAGTGTTACTGGTTTTGCTTCAGAAGGGAGACATCAATGAGTAAACTGCTCTATCACTGTTGCTCAGGGGGTCTCAGAAATAATCCCAGCTCACTGCCTGAAAAACCTTGCCCTTGTGCTTTTTTCTGATGGAATAGCATTAGCAAGCTTTACAGTTTAAAACCTTTTATAGGTTTTGTAGGGTTTTTTTATCCCCCTTTGGGTGGGACTAACCTGCTGCAATGTGCTTGCAGCACACAACCAACAGTGAACTAAGGGCAATCCCAGGGAGAAAAGCCTGATAGTGTGGAACAGGTTTAGAATAACCAGAAGGGGCACAGATCTGAGATGTAATGGCACATTTCAAGGGCTCTAAATATAGAGGGTCTTTTAGAAATTTTGAGCTTCAACCCACTGTTTAGCAAGGAAAAAAAAACTATGAGTATGCAATTTGGCTGAGGATATACAGAGTGATGGACCAAGATTACAATTCTTTCCTTGGCTGTACCTGTCTCACAGGTTGCAGATATCTCCAACACTAGGGCTTCTAGCCTTGCTCTGAGCAGGTCTCATCAATAAGGGTTTGAAACTGCCTACAGCATCCAGTGATTCATCTTACATAATGACTCTGTGTTGCAAGCTCACGGAGCTTAGCCAGACTGAACAACAGTGGAAAGTTTTAAATTTTTTTCTTTTCTCAGACAAGATTTTTGAGGCTACCATCTACTTCTCTGCTCACAGATCCGTGTTCAGAGCCCACTGACCATCTATTTCACAGATCTCACTGCAGGGTGCTTCAGTTTTGAAAATTCCTCAGTTCCCACAGTTATTCTATTCCAAGCATGTGAACAGCATAGTTACAGCATTCTTCCTGGGGGAACATCCCTCAGAGCATGTGGTCTTTTAAAGGAGAGACCTGAGATCAACAATCAAATTAGCAGATATGAACTTACTAGATTGGCCTCTGAGGAAGTATTATTCGGGAAAGAAGTTTGCTGATTTTAGAACCATAAACTTTATGTGTGATATTTGTGTCGCAAGGCAGAGCTCCGTATAAGCAGACGCTGGGTAACGAAGGTTCAGTGGAAGCTGGTACTACCCATGTCTAATATTTACATCCCTATTACACTGCAATAATCATGCTATGCAGGGACAGGCCTCCTGGAAGTACAGGCAGGCTTTGTGTGATAGATTGCTGATATTCATGCAAAAAAGCAAGACCACCAAACCTTTGCACTTGTCAATATTTGTACTGTAGCAGTTGGTGGCTAATGGCTTAACACATTGATTCTTGTTGCCACCCTCCCCCACGTATTCCAGGAAAAATAAGATTCAGTTTCCCAACTCAGGGATTAGAAAAAAATCGAAAATGCAACCCAGGCCCAGCCTCCAAAATAAATATCTTTTATTCTCACTGAGTCCTGTACATCCAAATACACCCCAGGCTTTTCTTGAAAGCAAAACCAAATTAAATAAAAACCAAAACTAATCAACCCCACACACTACGAACAACAAACGCAGCAATGACGGTGACGCGTATTTCAGATGCAAAGCCTTAGTGTTTTGGCTGTGCAAAACAGGAGATTTCTACTTGACCTGGAACCAGAACCTAAGGCTTATAGACTCGCATTTCAGCAGCCCATCAGCTAGGTCAGGACAACCTACTCGGTGCTTCTCCACCCAAGTCTTGCCTGCAGGTGTTTGCATCCAACTTGCAGCCATTTCTTGGTGGAGGTGGGGCCAGGAGGTTCGAGCAGCAACCTCAGCAGTGAAGTGTCACCTCCTACATCTCTGAATAGCATTGCATCCACTCAGGAGAGCTGCTTCTCACCACTTCCACTTAAGAAAATGATGAAGTAAACACAAACCAAATTCATCCTCTGCAGGAGCGTGGTCAGCACAGGCATACCTCTGCGAAACAGCCCACAAAGGGTCAAAGACCTGGAGGTCAACTCCTCTGTCTGCCAAGATCAGGCATGGTCTTCCCATCCACTGAGCTCAGCATAGATCACTACAGATCATATTACTCCTCTTGATTAAGAAAATTACTGTTTTATTAGCTAGGAACTCTCTGCTTGGCAAAACTAAACAGATTTGTATTGCTTTAAGGAGGCAGCTACATTTCATGCTATGTCAGGGTGCAACTCACCAGTAATTATAGTTTGATTTCCTTAATGAATCTCTGAAAGTATTTGGTTTCAGTTTCACGTGTTTGAAAAGACAAAAAAAGGAGATGAGAAAGGGAAAACAAATATGGCCCAAGGAATCCTCAAATTCTTTTATGCTGTGAGTTTTCTGCCAAGGCTAGCCACAGAAATAGAAGCAAAGGAAGAACAGTTATAGTAAAGTGGTGCTTTTGCAGACTCTCCCTTTAAAAAAATTGGTTTTGCTAGAAGCTTAGCACAATTCTCAATTTATAGCAAGATTGTGGCAAGATTACAGGAAGCATGCAGAACGTTCCTTCGAGGATCCCATTCTTGGGCCTGGTGCTGCCAAGAGATGCTATGTGAAACCAATTCCCTCTGCCTGTACACAATCCCAGAGATGGCTGATGTATTTCACATAACAATGGTCAAGGTAAAATCCACAGGTGTTAGAAACCAGAACTGAAACTGGGAGCAACCATCTTCTTCAAGAGTATCTTCATTAAGCAGCAGCAAAGCAGATTTTCAGCCTACATTTATTTGTTTGTATGCAGTCATTTGCTTATTTAATTGTCTGTCATCATTACCTTTACCTATTCATAAAGGTAGTTATGACAGCGACACAAGTATAAGCCAAAAAGTATACTAACTTTTTCAAATGAAAACTTCTCAATTAAATAACTGGTTTTTGAGAGAGAAAAGATTTTTGATTTTTGCTGGAAATACTTTTTTCAAAATTTAGGTGGAATAAATTTACAAGTCAGTATTTTGGCTCAAGACTTACTCAAATTTGATATTTTTTGGAGGATCCTTTTATAGAAAACTACCAGAATACACAGGGTTGGTGGTTCATTCCTTTTCCTATTATTTTTTTAAGTTTTTTCACAGAAATCACTTAGGAGTATGCCAGAAAGATAATGCCTGTGAGTATGTCAGCCACATTCCTCAGGGTACCACAAAGACATTACTATTCCTAATCCAGGGTGTTAGAACCTGATGATCTCTGAGGTCCCTTCCAAGCCAAACCATTCTATGACTCTAGTGCTAGGTTTCTGGCTTTTAAGACAGACATCTTAGACTAGAAACGGCAACATTTAGCTAAAAGTCCTCTGCATTATTTACAAAAGATGGTCAGGTAGTAGAGTGAAACAGGTAAGGAACATAAAGTGGCAGAAAGCTCTGGGTGAGGCTCCAAGATGATAGGATGCTTCAGTTAAAAAATAAAATACCTGACCACTTGAGCTGCTACACTATATTGCCAAAATAAACTACAGTTATTTATTCAGATGATGCTCCTTGGCTTTCCTTTCAGGAAAACTGCCAGAAAATAAATTAAGTATTCACTGAGTCAACAAGGCAGAAAAGACACTTAAAGAAAGATCTGAAGTCAGAATATGCAACACACTTCATTTAACTAAGCAATATACTTAGATAAAGACTAGTTTTTCTTTAGCTTACTAGGATTGCTTTTTTTCATTTAAAATTTAATGGGTTTATTTAGAATGAAAATTATTAAACAGTGGAGTGAATTATGCCACCAACAAGAAAAGGCACACAAAATAATAATTTTATTTCTATTTATGAGAAATATTTTCTTCTCGAAATTCTCTCATTCTTATCAGTGCTACTTGGCCAGTTTAGCCTTTAGTGATTTTGCTACATGATTTATTATACACAGAGGACGATAAAGTCAATCCTTACCTTCTAGTTGTCTAAGGATTTTTCATTAAATGTCCACCTAAGAGTCTGGTTTATGGGTGCAATAAATATGGATAGGAGGCAGTGGTCTGGGGTTCATCAGCCATCATCAATGTGGAAACATACAATGTCAAATGGGCAGCTTGAGGTGTGTGTTCTGGGTGCTAACAACTGCTGCCTTGCATGGGAAATGTGTGGGAATGCTCTGACTTGCCTTGGGCCGCCTTCTGGGAGACGGGCACCAGTGGAAACTCAGTCTCTCGTCCTTTGCTGTCAGGATCCGTCAGCTTCAGGAATGGTGGAATGATGGCATGATGGCAGTGACAAGTTTGGGGAGCCAAGTGCAGTGGGTCACCTAAAGGAGGGCATACAGGATGTCAGGATGTAAGACCTGAGAGCCCATGGCGTGCCTGCTTCTGACTGCCATCTGTGTGGCACTGTATGCTTGAAGTAAAACAGGCACTGGAACAGAAAGATATTATAGCCAGTTGCTGTGAGTGTAACTCCTGTAGTGTTAAAATACTTTCTGGGTAAAATGACTTAACTGATCCATCTGATAGGGCAACCTGTTCCTTATTGTCTGAAGCCTGACTAGGGCAAACGATATGAAGACAAACTAGATAAGAAAGTACTCTGTCTACAGTTCATATGTTTGTTAAGTAGGTTAGCTCATACCTACAAAAATAGTGACATAATTCTTTCCTGTTACCTTTTTCCTGAGAAGTCTCTACCTTTGGAACAATTGATGTAGCCCTGTGCATGTTTTTCACTAATGGTCTGGCAGCAAATCAAACTCCCAAAATTGTCTCATTAAACCTGACTAACATTTGGGTCTAAAGCCCTCCAAATGAAGACTGAGCCAATTTCTCTGTAAAAGACCTGTCAACAATGAGAGAAAACATGAATAGAGAAGTTTTGAAGAACCCTGACTTGCATTCTGTTGCTAGGGGATACACTTCCTTGGTATACATACTCCCATGCTCTCAGCAAGTCTGACTCACAAGAAGTCTGGTTTTCAGTAAATAATGAAAGCCCTACACTAATGAAAACAATATAAGAAGGGTCAAAAATGAAGTAAAATAAAATAGCATGCAAATTAAATACTGCTTTACACTCCAGACAGTACAAAGGGTGTTTTACCATCAGAGTGCTCTCTATAGGCTGCATAATGCATGTGGAAAATTTATGTTGAGACAGACTGGATGTTGTTCTATTTGGAAAGTGATGTTTTTACTGCTCTGCTCCCCTTCTATTGCTATTGTGTCCTTGCTATTTGTGTCCCTTTTGCTACAGCTTCTTGCTATTTGTGTCCCTTTTTCTTTTCCTTTTTTTTCTCTGCAGCAAATGCCACTGCCAAATATCTTTCTCCCACGATATCTCCCTGTCCCTCTCACTTTTCATAACCTCTACTTGTTACATGGAATGGTTTTAGAGACACAAGGTTAAGGCCAGAACTTACCCAAGTGACTTACACTTTTGGATGTCTCCGTATGGGGTATCTGAAACTAGTGACATCTTGGGGATGAAGATTTTTGTTCCCATGAAGTTCAGAGAAAGCTACTGGTAGTCATAACTTCTAAAATTAGGAATTATTTCTGGAAATTTTCACTAATCTTCTTTAGCCTAAAGGTCACTGTGTGAGGCAAATCCCAAGTCTTAATGCTGATCTTGGCATTTGTTGGGTGAATTACAGAGGAAAGCCATAACCAGCTTATTCCTCCATAGTTGCAAGATTTCTCTCCCTCGTTCTGTTACGACCAGCATGACCACTGGAATGACTGGCTCTGGATTTCCTACGGTATTTCTCTGAAACTATTCACATGAGTGAAGATAATGATGAGCTTAGAGACTGACCTTAACCAACTAATTCAAAATATCTTCAATTATGCAAGCTACATGCTCCAAAATGCACAAAATATCTGCATTTTAAAACCAACATAGAATGTATAACTATATTCTTACCTATATTATTATCCGTATAACTCTATAGATTAGTAATCAAAAAACTACTACCATCAACTTGAAAATCTAAGATAATTATAAAAGAGAAGCAATCTATTGCAATAAATGTGGTGAAAATACAGAGTAGGAATTTTACGTTTTGTTCACCTGAAAACCAGGTTAAGGGAAATTTTTTCCTATTTTCAAAAGATCATATGCACAGCTATTAATCCTGTGACTCACAAGTCACTAAAAGGTCAGTGTTTTTTTTCATGTACACATGCTTAGTATTATAATATGACAAAGTTAAAAGAAAATCCCCATTGGGGCAGGATAATAAAAACCGGAAAAGAAATGTGAGTAATGGGGGAAGAAGAAAAAATTTAAAGGAGCTAACTTTAAAATGCAACATTGTTTTTGATTTTTACAACACAGGTGTTACAAGAGGAAAAAAAAAACATTAAAAAGTATCTGGAATATTTTTTTATGCATACACAGGAACTTTCCTACAAATCCCTTATCCCAAGTTATTTCCCCTTTTTCTGTCATTGCACTTAGTACTAAACTTCCCACTAAAATAAATAGTTTCTATGAAATCCTGTGTACTAAATCCTGTAGTTCTTGTTCAAGCAAAAATTCCTGCTGACTTAAGTGGAAATTGCGTTTGAGCAAGGCTTTGATCAAACATTTTATATTCTAGACTGCTGTAAGTGGAGCAGCGGGAAACTATATCAAGCAGGTGAAAATTTGCATTTAACAGCCGTCCTTCTGTAATCTGCTCCTCCTAATGCACTTCACATCTGGAGGGATACCATGCTAACCAGCATTTTGTTAAAACATCTCTGAAGTCAGGAGTCTTCATGTGTCTCCTTTGCCTCTGTATACAGTTGAATAGAGAGGGATGTGGGTTTAGAGAACATTTTACATTATGTGTAGTTAATTTAGCCATGTTTGTTATCAAGTTCACAAATGCTAAACACTGCAGTCTTTAATGTAAAAAGACTTTAATGTAAAAAGAATGCCCGTGGCTTTATGAAAATGATGTGTGTGAGGTTTTTCTGTTTATTGAATTGCAACCAAAACTACAGCAATGTAGCAGTGTTGTTGGACTGGATCCTGCTCTGGCTGGAACAGAATATACTGAAGTGCTCTTCTTTTTAAAGGTCTCAGGTCTGATATTGTCTTACGTTTCATACCTAGACAAAGTAAATTGGTACCTTCCATGCTAAAACAAGAAAAGCAGTATTATAAGAAATAGAAAAAAGTCTTAATGGCTTAACATGAAAAAAAATTGACCCCTGGATTAAATGCTGTTGACTGAGGTTAACCAATACTTTGCTATTGGCTTAAGTGGGGTCAACAGTTGACCTAGAAGCATTTGCTCCAGTTTCAAAAAGCAAATTTATGGTTTCTTGTCTGTAGATGAAGCTTGTGGAGTGCTGTTGCATTAGTGAGTGGACACCAGAGACGGTCAGGAGTAACCTGTTCCCTATTTTGAGGTAAATGATTCCCACACTCGAAAGGTGTGACTACAGTGGCACATAAAGGCAGGTAAAACTTAAGAAATTCACATCTCCTCAGTAAGATATGCTACTAAGTTTGAAAGCTCTGCCAAAGAGATATGCTGAACTATATGCATGCCACTAAGGAAAAGCTAAGCCATATGTAAGATTTTGCCCTTTCTGAGTGAGTCCCATGTATACGAAGGTCTATCTTTAGATCTTAGATGTTGCATAAATCTAAAGGAGGATCGTTAATCACTGATATTGTCTTTTTCAAGAAGCATCATGAGATGCTCCCCCCATCCTCAAACAGAGTGTCCGAGTAAGTGACCATTGTTACTGTTTAGCTCTAGAGTAAGAAGGCTCCTGAAGCTTCCCATCCTACACACGCTGAACCTCAGTGGCTGACTTTATACCCTGAAGATTTTCCTTGCAATGTGCTGGGATGAAAGGCTCCATATAATTGCACAATGACGTCTCATTACCATGACACGGAGCTGGGAAAAGATTCACACAGAGAAAGCATTCACCTGGACTCCTGATACAACCAGTAAAGAGCCCAATGGTATCCAGTTTCTAAATACTCAAAATAAGGTTATTTACTACCATTCAGAGAGCACTGTAGCTCTGTTGTCACAGTAACAAGTAGCAGCAATACCATTACAGAACCAAATCACATTTGCAGTCTCCCAGCATTGTATTCAACAGAATATATCTGAATGCTTTCCATTTGCTAGCAAAAAGTAGGATGTTAGCCTAAATGAGAAGGGATGAAGGATTATGCTCTTATTTCATCTCTTATTTCAAAGGAAAGCAACATAGTGGGAAAATCATGAATGCATTTTAAAAAATATAATACATAGCATATTCTCTAATGTTCTGCTACAACTCGAGGCAATTCAACCTTAATCAAACTTCAGAACTCTGGTCATTCATTTTCAAATGTTGAAGTTTTGGGTAGTTCCTTTTTGGGTTTTGGGTGGGTTTTTTTTTTTTTGTTAATGTCTCTGTGACTATTGATATAATTAAGAACTATTCAGCAGGTTGCCATAGGAAACCTATTTTTTCAGCTAACCCAATACCTCTACAGACATTTGAGTTACTTAATCCTTCACTGGAAGTAGAAGATGAGTCTTATATTTAAGAATCAGCATGGGTGGCCTTTTTAATACAGACAAAATATTTGTCCTCATTGAAAACAAAAACTACTTTTAAGTGTCTTCTATCCTAGTTTTGCAGTGGAAAAAAAACTTTACTTCCTCTTATATTTATCAGGTACTTGCAGGGGAAAAAATGTAATAAAAGTACTAGAGGAAGAATCCCAATCTGTATGAATTGAGAGCTTGATTAATTTCTTCTCTTTGCTTGTCGCATTTCATTTTGATTGCTTCTTAGAAACACTCATCTTGGAGGAGGAATGTTCATTGTCTGTAACTGGTTTTCATGCTGAGGCATTACACCATCTAATTTGGAGGTCTTAAAAACAAGTATGTTCACTTTGTAGTCTGGTCTACAGGAAGCAATGGAACTGAGTTTGAAAATACGTTTTTTCAAACAGGTACTTAAAGTGCCTCAAGGATGAAGAAAAACCTCTAAAATGTTTTCCATGGAGATCCAGAATGAGCTTCAGGAACTTTCTATACTTCAGAGAAATGTATCTTTTTTACAAACATTCCTTCTAATACATTGATAAAATACTGTTCATGTGCTCATTAAACGCTGTTTAGATAAGATTTGCTCCAGTCAACCACACTGATTTAATGTAAATGTTGTTGAATGTCACTGACAGAGCACCAGCTAAGCCCTACCCCTGCTATTCCTATCTGTGAAATCTCCCCACGACCTGGCTATCCAAAGTGAAAACTCTCTCTCAAGGTAACAGAAATCTCTAGAGCCACCTCAGGTAGACAGGGATTTAACAGTCCAAAAGAGGAAGAAATAAGAGCTAGTGTGGCCACAGCTGCTGGTGACCAGTACAGCCTAAATCCCTCTTCAGTTCCCACACTAGAAGTTCCCCGTTGCCTGGAGCTAAGTATGAATGCACCTTCTAGGCTATTCACACCTAGATTAATTATTCTTAGTGGTCAAATCCGAAAGGAGAAAATACCATACTGATCATCCCCCGTCCCCCGTGTGAACTGCCTGCTTGTTTTCATCAGCTGTATTTCAGTCAGATCCTTCGAATGTTAATTGATCACAATAACCCAGAGCAGGTTACAGAACATATTTAAGATGAATGTTTGGGGCCATGTAGATCTGATTATTTTTATTATTATTATTCTGTCTAAACACTCATCTCTCTAGGGTATTTCACCTCTTTGGTTTCTACATACTCCAGCACTGGACTTCAGCAAGAGTATAATTCCCCTTTCCATCTTTCCGCTCCCAACTCACCTATTTGGCGTTGAAAACACCCCAAATCATTTGTTAAGGAAGAATATGCACCTCTCTACAGCCATCTCAGAAATAGTGAAGCTGCATCCAGTGCTGCAGAAAAAACAGCTGCTCTTACTGCAAAGAAGTTTGGCATGATTTGGGCAAAGAAGATTCAACGAATCTTCCATTTAGCATGAATATATAAGGGAGAGAAAAGTATTGCACAGTATGATTTCACATCACTTAAAATTAGCCTGAGATTTCAGTCTTGCCTATAATTTCAAGGTCAGTCTTAGTTAATGCTTTCAAATAGCACTCTTGAAGAGGTGTCTTGCAAAGAACTGTTGTTTAAAATATCATGTTCAGTACTTGCTAAGTAGTTCAGTCCAACTATGCAAGAGTTAAAAAAGTCTTAATCATGCAGAAAAAAAAATAAATCCAAAGTCCATTGTTAGTAGGGAGAGGCAAGCACAAACAGCAGTTAGCAAATGCTAAATAGGACATGCAAAAAGACTTCCATCACGTAAATAGAGATAATTATAGGGTTACAGAAAATTCCCACAGAGTAAATTTGAGAAGTCATATGGCTAACAAGGACAACTACTGAGAGATCTTTTCCAGTGCAAGAACGGAAAGGTGGACAAGAACAGAAATAAGATTTCAACTGACTTTTAAGAAGAGCACAATAAACATGCAGCAATATTGCAAGGATGAGATGGAGCTAAACAAATTCTAGTCTGTGCTTAAAAATAGGATGTCGTTAGAACCAGTAAAAGCAATATCCTTGATTTCTAAGGCCCCATGACAGTAACCATGAGGACTGACTTTTGAACATTTCAGTATTAACCCCACCACACTTACCAGGCTTATCAGGTAGTTCTTACTCTTGCCTCTGTCCACCCCTTTCTTCTTTTTTTAGTATAAAACTTTTTAACTCTCCACCATTAACTGTTGAATTTGCAGTAAGAGAGAAGAGCTCAAAGTCAAGTGCCGGAACGCAAACAGACAGGGCAAAGGCATAACTGCAAAGACTGATGAAGATGCTATAAAGTCAATTATAAAAAGAAAAAAAAAAGAGCAAGGAGAAGAGAATTATTGCTTTGGAGCTCCAGCATAAGTGGGAAAGGAAATGCTGTACATTGGTATGTATTTTGATAGGCTTAATCTCTGTATAGCTATGTAATGTTGTAACTCTTAATACAGCAACACAGAAAAGGGAAGTATGGGATGTAATTGCTCAGGCAGAGTTATGAGGTATGCAGGCATACGTGAGCTCTTGCACACAGACCAGAACAAACACAAACACTTATTGCTGATTTGATAAAGAAATACAGCATATTTTGTGGTGTGCGCCAGCCAGCTGCCAGCTCACTGCTAAATTGAATGTGCCTACAGTCTGGACTGAGTGGTCTTGCTGCCCCACACAGCGTCTGAACCGCTCATTACTGGCTTTCCCAGAGAATAGAGGAGATCATTGGGAGTAGTCAACAGTAAATGATCTTGCTATTAAGCATTCTTAGTTCACCGCTAATGAGAACATCTAGGTGCCTGGGATATGATTAAGGGTCACATACCAATAAGCTGTTCGAGCCTCCACCTTCTGTCCCTTGACTTTAGGAGCCCTCGCTTGATTATTAGTGGCACTTTCTAACTCACGCGAAGAACTCACAATTTTGGAAGAAGGCCAGCAATGCTGATCATAACGCTTGCATGGGCAACTTCTTCAAGCTCTCTTCTGCCACTCCACGCCTTCACTATGGAATCTTTTTCTAAAAAGGACTTTAGGAAAACAGGATCAGTAGGGCAGCTGGGATAAAGCAGCAGTGCTTATTTTTAGCAGACCTACAGACTTTTACCAGCTGTTTAATGCTAATATTCAGCATGGAATATTGCTAGTTGTCTATTCCTCTTGGAAAACATGGGCATATCCACAGATAAGCAGGTAACGGCAAGGTCCCAGAAGCAGACAACCTTGTACCTGGAGGCCTGTGTTGTGAAGGATCCTCGGCCAGTTCAGGGGTGGTCTCAAAGCTCCAGTTGTGTTTGTACTCTGAAAACAGTGATTTGTTCTCACAGACTGCGTTGGACTGAAACTCAGACCTGTGCATCTGCCCTTGCTGAGAGAAAGTGGGAGGGAAGATCCCGAAGGGAACTTTTGCAAGCAAAGCCCCTGCATTTCCCAGTGCTATGCAAACATGCGCCTTCTTTAGCTTCTGGCATCACACCATTTCAATTTCCTGCTGCACTCAGGCAAAAATATTTCTGTCTAACACATTTCAGAGAGGAGCATCATTAGCATTAGTGCTTAAGGTCTTTGAAACTGCTAAGAAAAGGCAGGTGTGTCAATATGGGAGGCATTATAAGAGGGCAGCAAGGTTAAAATACTTCTATTTAAAGTTGACCCGCTTTAATGAAGATATTAGATCATACAACAGACATAGATTTTGTGAGATTTTACGAATTCTGTCTTCAAAACAGTTTGTCTCAAGTTAATTCTCAACTGTTCAGGTTTGCTGGAGTAAAAAGGAAGGAAATTGTATTAAACAGCAGAATGATGCTATAAATATGTTTGTCAGCCTCTTCTACTAAGTAAGAGAATATTTTAATTTATTAGCTAAGTACAACGCTTTGTACCTCATCAGAATAAATGGTTTAGGATAATTTAAAAGCATTTCTCCATGGACCAGGATATAGCTAGCAACCTATACTCTAGAAGTCATTTGTAAAAACCTTCCATGCTGTCTCTCAAAAATTGTGCCAACCCTTTTCACTGACAGAATACAAAAGACGATGTGAGGTGTCTGGCAGCTAAGAGTAAAACATATGTACATTGAGCATATTTTGCCTAAAAAAGTTAGCACAAGACAGGAGGAACAGAAAACCCCTAAAGGGACAAATTGAATTAATGAAAAAGTCTAAAGCCCCCAGAAAACCATTGTCCTTTGGCCACTGGACCAAAATATATCTCCTTCTGCAGCACGACCCTGGCAAAATTACCTGCTTTTGTCCTTTGTGAATCACCTTTATTTTTTTTTTCGAGTTTTTGTAACCATATTAAAAAGCTGTATAAGTTGGGTGATTCTTTTATTTTACTGTTTTGGCTAATTTCTGGACAGAATCCAGAAACTTGTCTCTCTGCCTCTGAAGTATGAGTCTCATCACATAGCACAGTAAAAATAAATCATGATTTGCATTTCTCAATAGCCTTCAAATAACTACATGGAGAAAAGCCAAACCCAGCCTCTTCATTGAAACAAGCAGTTTGCATTTTCACATACCAAGATTGTTTCTCGTTCATGTAAAGAAAAATTTTTGCCTCCATGTGGAAACTACCAGCCACATTTCTCCCTGGTAGCTCACGTAGTAAGCGCTTTGAGTCAGCATGTCCAACCACAACAGCAAACTTTGATAGGATGTACTTGTACCATTGAAACATTCTGGCATGTATTCAGCTCATGACTCAGGGTGCTTATCTGTGAAGCGAAACTCCCTCTGGGATGTGAAGCACCATCATCTCAACCACTTCTTCTTTTCCTCCAAAAAACAAACAAACATTCAGCACACTTCTCAGTCTAGGTCCTTCCTTCTTTCTCATCCCTCACCCAACCCTAGCCAGAGGCAAGCTCTGGAAAATATGAAGAACACAGGCACAATTGTTCTCAGTTTCTACCCTATACTCATAATATTGGCAAAGTTCAAAACCATTTGCTTCTGCCATTGTACTTTTAAACATTTATAGTTCTAGAATATCAGCAAAATCCCAGCACCATTCTTTGAAATAGGTTCCTGCCTTCTATTTGTCATGCTTTCATTTAACAAATATATCACCATGTTCTCATATTTATCTGGCAGATTATTAGACATTCAGCCCTTAAAAATAACATGTGTCTTCAAAAGGGAAAGTTCTCCCCACACCCTCACTTTATGCTTTGACTGTATGCTTGACTTTTTTAAATGTAGAGGAGTACTTCCAAAGCTTGTGTGAAGTAGACAGAAAGAAAACAGGTGCTAGAGACACTAAAAAAAAGCTGCCCATGGTGGTTAAGTTACAGAATTTAACAGGAAAAAGGAATAAAGAATGGATGAATTTGTGTCTGAAGAATGACAAATGTCCTTTACTTTTGTTTTTCTTTTCTGACAAACAACCCAGATAAAGGACACCCTTGCTCATTCATAAGGTAAGGAGACATAAGACAGAGAGGTCATGTGCACGCAAATTAAAAAACAATTCTAATGTAGTTAAAACAACATCCCAGCATAGCTACTCCCATGCAGGCAGCAGAACAAAACATAAGTGGAGCAAGGCATGTAAAATCAGTCACTTGTTCTGGCTTAGCTGTTTTGATGAAAACCTCAATGGTTCTGCTCAGATAGTTACTCTGGTATGAAGACATGAAGTCCATAGCTGCAGTACAAGATTTGGGAAAAGTGGGAATCCTGAACCATTGTCCTTCAGTGACTGTATTATTTTTAACAACCCCTCCCATCCATGTTCTTTCCTTTGCAAGAACCTACACACCAAATGCAATTCCAGAGGAATTCCAGATTTTGCAGGCAGGCTATATTTGTTAAAACACACAGTAAACACTTCCTTGTTAAGAGCTAGCTTTACTAGTCCACAGACTAGCTTGGCTATTTTCTCTAAAACTGCTGGCCAAAGAAAAGTAAGACATGAAAGAAGCTGTCAGGAAGAAAGTCTTGACAGATAGCAGGGACAGGCAAAGGCAGAGATGAACAGAAATGTGTGGGTAAGGAAGCAGAGAAGTTTGAACTTCAGAGGAAGCCAAGGACAACCCTTGAGAGAGCAGTAAGAAAGGAAGTTCCTATACGTGCTTAGAATTGCACCTGCTAATCTACACAATGCAAACCCACAGGAAGTGACTCAGTGGTCAGAGCCTGACACACAAAAGGAAGCATCCTATACTCCAGGAAAAGGTATTTGGCTTATGCATGGACATAATGTTTTTGTTCAAGTCTTGAACCACAACTGCTTTTGGTTCTGTTTCTCATATGCAGAAGTTGCCCTTTCTAACTTACTATTTTTAACTCAAGCCCATCAAAGAGGAAGAGCAATTTTTGAGGAAGATTTCAGTACTTTATCCACATTATATCAAGGAAGGACTAGAGTCAAAGTGCTCTGAGCACCTAATTAGCCCAGTTTCTCTGTGCACCTTCATCCCAGTGTGGCATTACATAAAAATTAACAAAAAAATAGCTTATTTGATGTTCCAGGCCAGGCCCTCACACTGAAAGTACTTTGCTTCCTATCTTTTTTTATCCTGATCCAACAAGATCACAATATAGTTCTGTCATACCAGATACAAAAATCTCAAGAAGCGGTAAGGCACCATGGCTACTGAATCCTAACTCCCAGAGCAAACCAAAGGGATTTCAGTGTCTAATTCTCTTTGCTTCCCCTACCTACAATGGCTTTAAAGGAGAAGATAGAGGATTTACAAGCTAAAGTAGCTCCTGGTTAACAAAATTACTGTGAAGTTGTATAGGCTGCCATCACCTTTTGCAGACAAGGATGCCCATAGCTGGAATTTTCCTCCAGCCAACAGCTACACTATCACCTTAGAACCCCTGAATGCACCACCTGGGAAGTCCTTTTCCTGGATTCTGGCAGAATCAATGTCCTATTGGCCCACAGCACGCAAGGAGCAGCAGTTAGGAGAAGGCCACCTTCATGCTACCCTGCAGACTTGCTCCAAGTGCCACTTGGCAGAACCATAGCATGCAACCCTCAAGGTTTGTAGTAAAAGGCAGAAAGGCTGCCAGCTCCTTTTTGACTCATATAGCACAACTTTAAAGTCTTTAAAGTCAAAACATACCAATCACAACTTATCCGATTGCATTTTCTCTCTGGAAAGAGTAAATGCAGCCTCTGTGAAGCCTAGCATACTGTACGTAGACAATGAGAGGTTCCTGTAAAGGCTCACTGAACTGTATTCAACAGGTGTTTGCCCTGGGGATGATAACTAGTCACTGGACTTGTGAGACGTGCAAAATGTCAGGGGAATATAGAGAAGTGTTGTGTTCAGGAAGCATGTGATGTGACTAATAGAGTATGACAAGGGGTGTGGTTATCATGAGATATTTACCTCCCTTCAGTGCCTTCATGAGACGTGAGAAAATAAGTATCTCCCTCCTCTCCCTGCTTCTCAGGAACATGTTTATTCACTTAGAACTAAACTTCTAAATTTCGTCATACACCTCTTATTAAAAGCCCTTTTGGGGCAGTTTCTGAGGAAGGAAGTTTATTGCAAGATTCTAAATTCCTGTTCCAGCTAAGTAGTGCTGGACACAGAACTCAGTTTACTTCACAGCAAATAGTTTATGGAAAAGCTAAGTTCTTGACCAAAACAATGTATTTCAAGCAAGTGTAAAATTTCTTTGGTGTTTGAATAGGAGGTCCACACGTAGGATGGGCTACTCCCATCTCTGATTCTCTTGGGAGGCTGCCCAGCTCCCTGTGTCTGTCTTGGTGTGACAGACACCAGGCAGGTAGAAGGAGTGAGCAGCCAACAAGCCAATTGGCATCTGCTTGTAATTTTTTTTTATAGATGCAAAGGTAAGAGAAAAAGAACATGCTGCTCTGAAGAAAACACTGATGAAAGAAAGAATGGGGGAATCAGAGAGAAGACCACTGGAGGGGTGTTAGAGTAAGGGCATGAAAGGGAAGTGTTGGAATTTTAATCAAAAGATGGAACAGTAGTAAATGAAAGAGCAAGGTAGAGAGAGAGAGTAGAAGGAAATGGACTTTCAGGATGGAGAAAGGGAGCCCAGAGCCTGGAAAAGGACATGCTACTGTGAGAGGATTGAGGCGTAACTTCAGTTTTAAAAAAGGGAAAATCGGTTAAAGGAAATGCTAATAGAAATTAACAAACTGGGCCTGAAAAGAAAAAGAAGGGCAAGAGGAAAGAAGCAGAAAAAAAGATAATAAACATTAGGAAGAAAAAGGAATGAGAAGTAGATAAAATATTTTACCCATTACTTTTTTTCTTTGTCTTGTTTGTCTCCCAGAATATCTCATGGTGAAATAAATGGAATTTTATTTCCCAAGGAAAACAGCCATTTAAAATAGAAAGAGTGTTGTGTACATAACCCAAATTTTACCCTTCAACTCCAACCTCCAATCCATGTGTGACCCTTCATTTCCACTAAATATTCACCATGCAGACTCTGGTCTAGGTAGATTTACACCAGTAGGCATCTCAAGCCACAAAATATAGGTCAACTCCTCACAACAATAAGGCCAGCATATAAATTAATTAATTCATTCGTCCATTCATTCACAGATTTTCATTGCATAATGATTCTGCAGAACTGCATATCAGGTTGGTTTGGGGTTTTCCCCCTTTTACTCATTGTGACATCAGGAGACACAGTGTGTGACAAAACCAGGAAGCAGTTGGTGGTAACAGACAACTCTATCTGCATCTCTCTCCCCCTCACACCTCATGACAACAATTCTCACCACTATCAACAGCACCCATATTTTCATATCCAAGTTTAAAAACCCCAGATGCATCTATATAACATACCCAACAGTTGCTAAATACACAGATGCAACAGCCAAAGAGTTGGGTTTCAGGACCTCAAGCTCAGGAACACGAGAACCAGCTGCAAGATTAAAACATATAAATTGTGCTGAGGCAAATAACCATGACTTCAGAACTCTGTAAATTGTTGCCTTCTTCAGGTTGGAGGCCGTACTTGTGGGGGAGAGCATGAGAAGTTCCAGATCAATGGAAGACCCTGTCAGGCAGGCAGGCAGCTTCACAGTTACAAGGACAGAGCCTACCCCTGCTTTTTCCCCCAGAAGAACAGACCAGGCTTTGGGGATGTCTCTGCTTAGCTGTAGCAAGAACATCCCTTAACAACAAGGTATATATTTTGAGCAATGCTCAGGTCTAATTAACGTAAAAGGGCTAGTTTTGTATCAGAATATTGTGCTAAAATCTGTACCAGCAAGACTGCTTACAGGCAGTAGCATCCCAGCACTTTCTTCCATACAATATTAGCAAACCATTCTAGGAAAGTTTGAATAACTGCAGACTGAGGCTACTTCCCATTTGAATCATTTCTTGAAATAAAGGCTGGTCTGTCTTCACTGGAGCAGAAACCAGATAGGAAGAATCATAGAACCATATCCATCACAGAAGACGAACTACTAGTGTGAGGCATTATGAGATTTCTGAATGTTCTTCAGTCTGGGGCAAGACCGGAGCCACAGCAGAGAGTAGAGGCTGATACAAGGAAATCAGATGATCTAGAAGCCATGAGCAAACACATGCCAAACATTTAAGATACATCCTCATCTATGCTGAAAGCACAAAGAACTTAATTTGCAACAGCAAAGTAAAAAAGGAAAGATGCACCTTTTAAAAAACAATCAAATGAGAAATATTTCTCTGTTTTTTATTTTATTAAATACCTACTTACAACAAGACATTTTCATCAAATTTTTTCTTGAGAACTGTACCTAAATCACTCAGAAATAAATAATGAAAGCACTGGTTATTAAGGAGAATTAATGCAATAGTAGAACCAAATGGTTTAGTGATAGGAACCCTTATTACAGAACTACCCTGAAATGGTTCCATATTCATATATCCAAATAAAGTATGATAACATTGTGTTATGTGAAACTTTCACTGGCTCAATAGACTCCTTAGACGGGGTCTAGTTACCTGGTTAGGTTGTAATCCTTCAATAAAGAATGGCAAGGCAGGGCTATGTATGTGTGTAGGCACCCATAGATTCAGAAATTTTTTACGGGATGGGCCTATTTAACGATCGTGGTGCATGCTCAGCTTGAAATACAGTTTCTTTAAACTCTTCTTTAACCAAGCAGTTCACTTATCAGGAAATGAAATGCTCTGGTAATGAGACATAATGCATAAGTGACACACAAGCTTCCTATCATATTTACTCATTATGTGTGTTAAGATATGGACCTCTACAAGCAGCACGAAAGGTGGAGTTTGGCTTCCTGTGGTGCAGATGCTCCTGACTGGATTTTATTGTGTCTAATATTTTCTTTCAGATTTTGCCCTAAGTACTCATCAAATCCTCCATATAGATGGATTCTTTGGCATAGAATACTGTTAAACTCATATTTGTAATCTTTTCTCCTGAAGGGGTATCAATAAGACTAGCTTGGACTCTAATAATCTTAAAAGTTCTACACTTCTCTATTCAGTTCAAAATCTACTCAGTATTGTCATGTTAGAAAACAAGGCTAATTCTACTAAAAAAAAACAATTGTCAAACTAAGTTGTTAATTCCTGAAGGGATTGCTGTCTGTAGATTCTAAGACACTATTAGAGATAGCTATTTCCTTACACATGATACATTGTAGAGCTAGAGCCCTGGTAATCCATATTATCTACATTCCCATCTAAGTAATCCTGCCCTCTTGACAGGATTGGAAAAGTTTTGTAAGGACCTAATTTTCAACAGGATCAGGATGACTTCTACTGGCCATCATGAGACAAGGCATCACATCTCTTTTTCTAAAAAGCATTGCCAAAAACATTGGGCATGGATCGAAATGAAAGTTATGTATCTTTTCCACAGCTTAGAGTTGATAGAGAAGTGAAACAGAATGGAGGGAGAGAGCAAGAGAGCATGTGATCTGTGGTTTCAAATAGACACTGAGGTTGTACTCAGCTGCACTGAACCTGCCAGGAATTTCTGACCCTCTGTATCTCCAGTTCCTGGAAAGTCCCACCAACAAACAGCAAGAACACATTCCCTCTGATAAGATTCTGTAATTTAGCAAATATTTCTCTGTGTGTCCAACAGTTTCTGCTGTTTGTTTAATGATGTTTTAGGATACTTGGCTCTACACCTGAACTGGGGCAAGGTGAGCAGGCTCATTGCCCAAGTACAAATGTGCTCTCATTGCATCACATACCCCACCATTTCTCTGAGTTGAGATCTTGCTGAAGCTGCTGCCAAAGCACATGGAGGGGCTGTCAGCAGTGCTGGGGGCAAAGTTTGAAGATATCTTACACAATATCACTGGTTTGTTCATTGAAGACTCATGGAGGAAAAAGGCTGTTACTTAGGGTACCTTTTGTAACAGCTTCACTTGTTAAAATGTTCATTAGTTCACTCTGAACTTCAGCACCATGGTGGGAAGCTCTGGAAGGAATCCACCATAATGAGGACTGAAACAAATACTCAAAACTGATTTTTTTTTCTTCATCAGAAAAAGCTTTTGACTAAGTGAACAAATTGTAGATATATCTTTTGATGTCAAAAGGTCTTGAGAAATAGATTGACTTTGTAAAACCTCTTTCTCACCTATAGTACAGCAAAGTCTGCCTGCACACCCAGTTGCAAGGGGCAGCAGTAGACTGAGTAAGGAGCAGTATCAGCAGTAGATACTGGGTAAGCAGTACTATCAGGGTAAGGAGGTATTTACACAATTTGAGACACTGTTATCCCTACAGTCAGTGAAACAGTTCACTAACACAGATAACAAACTATATATCTATTAATTCAACATTTTTTTTAGAAATGTTCTTCTACGCATGCCTTTTCCTTTGCTAGGTAAAGATGCAAGAAGCAGAAACCTGAGGTAAGGTCGTATATATAATATATATATATATATATAAAAATAAACAGACTAAATTCCCACCATGAAGTCACAGCCATGATTCTCATTTAAGTTATGCAGTTCCATGCATACCTTAAAGCTTTGGCTAAGTTTGTGTTAAAATACTACATTTCTTCAGGCTGAATTGTGCAGCTTCGATCAATAATTACATTGCTTTGATTGGGTGAATAAAACAAAGTGTTGATTGATCTACCTTCCCTTTACTCACGTAACAGTGAATGAAATTAAGAACATCCCTTAAAATAAGTGAGTCAATCTATTCACCTCCAGCCTTGGTATCTCTCATTTCTGGACTAGAATCACTGAATCCTTTAGGTTGGAAAAGACCTCCAAGCTTTGACTTTGACCTTGTCAACTAAACCATAGCAGTAAGTGCCACATCCAGTTGTTTCTTAAACACCTCCAGGGGTGGTAACTCCACCACCTCCTTGGACAGCCCATTCCAATGTCTGACCATCCTTTCAGTGAAGAAATTCTTCCTGATGTCTGGCTTGAACCACCCCTAGCACAGCTTGAGGCCATTTCCTCTTGTCCTGTCACTTCTGGGAGAAGAGACTGATCCCCACCTGGCTACACCCTCCTTTCAGGTGGTTGCAGAGAGTGATAAGGTCACCCCCTGAGCCTCGTTTTCTCCAGGCTGAACACTCCCAGCTCCCTCAGCCTCTCCTCACAGAACATGTGCTCCAGAGCCTTCACTAGCTTTTTTGCCCTTCTCTGGACTTACTCCACCAACTCAAAGAAGAATGAATTAGTCAAATCTGAAGAGTCCAGATGGAAGGTATTGCTCCATAATTGCATCTCTGCTTCTCCTGCAAGGACTTTTCTCTGTATTATTGGGGTCATTCCTTTCTGGCTGGATTTCTTTGACAAAATCTCTGATGTAAAAATGCACAGTCAGTCAAGAGATCATCATAACATTACCATGAAGAGCATATGATCTTCATGAAAGAACACATCAAAACTCTCATTTTTCACTGTTCAAAATTATCACAATTTCATCTTTAAAAGTCTCACCCTTTTCCTCAGGTTAGATAAAGTGTTATTCACTTGATTACAAAATATCAAGACTGAAAGGTAAATTTCACTGGTCCACTCTGCTTTCCTAGTACAGTAATAATTCCAAATTATTTTAAAACTCATTTTCTGCAACACTTATAATGCAAACACCCTATAAACGTAGAGAAGATTAACATTCAAGATGACACTAAGTCGTAAAAAAGAAATCCTGCAAAACTAATCCAACTTTGCTACAAATTTAGGAGTGTAGACAAAATTTGCCCAAACCCTTGAGGTCCTGCTTTCGTTTTAATCCTAAAATTTAGGAAGTAACAAAGTGAGGGAGGAATGGGTGCACATTTTGGACTCAGAAATCACCTAACAGTTTGGGTATGTCTATGATTTTTCCACTTACTTGTCATCGCCGGTTCCCCCAGTGGAGAGCATTTGAGGTCAGTCATGACCCGTGGCTGAATAAACACCATTCCTGTCAGCTGTTTTGCCCAGGTTAATGTTTGGCATCAGAATGAGTCTCATTCCAAGTTGTTTATCACAATGACTGTGATAACATTACTTTGGCAGTACCTATGGGTTATCATTTGTGTTTCCAATGGACACAATAGTCTGCATACAGTTTGTTGAAGGGAAGGCATGTGGGTTCAGTTTTAAAATTCAACAGCTTTGCTCTAGCAAAAAGTAATAAAAAGTTCAGTGTGAGCAATGAGCACAAGTAGGTCTGAGTCTATCTGCTTATCTGATTGTGCACAAACAAATTTCTCTTTCAAATACTCTCCTGCATGCACTGTAATCAAACCAGTCCACAAATAAATCAGTGTTGTCCTCGATTATTTTTGTCCTCCCTGCTGCCAGATATATGCCCTTCACAGGGACCTGGGAGTGATATGGCCACTGATTTCAGTGGGGCCCAGGTTTCAATCTTCATCTTCTCTAGTCCAAAGAAAAGAGCTGTGAGTATCTTCAGGGACCCAGGTACTCTCAGAGAAATTCAAAACACTTAAAGCCACCATGGCAGCACACAGGGTTGTCAAAGTAGCAAAGACCCTTCCATATTGATTAGTTCCATGTTTAATATATACATACTCTTGCAGGGTTTGCAAATAACCTTTTTTGTATGAAAACAGCACTGGCTTAGTCAAAGCCAGATCAAAGAGGCATGCATGATTCACATCCACTAAATAAACACTGATGCCTGATGGCAGTAATACAGCTATTTATATTCATTGCTTGATTTAACCACTGGCATTCCTTTAATATGATAATAAGCANGTTGTTTCTTAAACACCTCCAGGGGTGGTAACTCCACCACCTCCTTGGACAGCCCATTCCAATGTCTGACCATCCTTTCAGTGAAGAAATTCTTCCTGATGTCTGGCTTGAACCACCCCTAGCACAGCTTGAGGCCATTTCCTCTTGTCCTGTCACTTCTGGGAGAAGAGACTGATCCCCACCTGGCTACACCCTCCTTTCAGGTGGTTGCAGAGAGTGATAAGGTCACCCCCTGAGCCTCGTTTTCTCCAGGCTGAACACTCCCAGCTCCCTCAGCCTCTCCTCACAGAACATGTGCTCCAGAGCCTTCACTAGCTTTTTTGCCCTTCTCTGGACTTACTCCACCAACTCAAAGAAGAATGAATTAGTCAAATCTGAAGAGTCCAGATGGAAGGTATTGCTCCATAATTGCATCTCTGCTTCTCCTGCAAGGACTTTTCTCTGTATTATTGGGGTCATTCCTTTCTGGCTGGATTTCTTTGACAAAATCTCTGATGTAAAAATGCACAGTCAGTCAAGAGATCATCATAACATTACCATGAAGAGCATATGATCTTCATGAAAGAACACATCAAAACTCTCATTTTTCACTGTTCAAAATTATCACAATTTCATCTTTAAAAGTCTCACCCTTTTCCTCAGGTTAGATAAAGTGTTATTCACTTGATTACAAAATATCAAGACTGAAAGGTAAATTTCACTGGTCCACTCTGCTTTCCTAGTACAGTAATAATTCCAAATTATTTTAAAACTCATTTTCTGCAACACTTATAATGCAAACACCCTATAAACGTAGAGAAGATTAACATTCAAGATGACACTAAGTCGTAAAAAAGAAATCCTGCAAAACTAATCCAACTTTGCTACAAATTTAGGAGTGTAGACAAAATTTGCCCAAACCCTTGAGGTCCTGCTTTCGTTTTAATCCTAAAATTTAGGAAGTAACAAAGTGAGGGAGGAATGGGTGCACATTTTGGACTCAGAAATCACCTAACAGTTTGGGTATGTCTATGATTTTTCCACTTACTTGTCATCGCCGGTTCCCCCAGTGGAGAGCATTTGAGGTCAGTCATGACCCATGACTGAATAAACACCATTCCTGTCAGCTGTTTTGCCCAGGTTAATGTTTGGCATCAGAATGAGTCTCATTCCAAGTTGTTTATCACAATGACTGTGATAACATTACTTTGGCAGTACCTATGGGTTATCATTTGTGTTTCCAATGGACACAATAGTCTGCATACAGTTTGTTGAAGGGAAGGCATGTGGGTTCAGTTTTAAAATTCAACAGCTTTGCTCTAGCAAAAAGTAATAAAAAGTTCAGTGTGAGCAATGAGCACAAGTAGGTCTGAGTCTATCTGCTTATCTGATTGTGCACAAACAAATTTCTCTTTCAAATACTCTCCTGCATGCACTGTAATCAAACCAGTCCACAAATAAATCAGTGTTGTCCTCGATTATTTTTGTCCTCCCTGCTGCCAGATATATGCCCTTCACAGGGACCTGGGAGTGATATGGCCACTGATTTCAGTGGGGCCCAGGTTTCAATCTTCATCTTCTCTAGTCCAAAGAAAAGAGCTGTGAGTATCTTCAGGGACCCAGGTACTCTCAGAGAAATTCAAAACACTTAAAGCCACCATGGCAGCACACAGGGTTGTCAAAGTAGCAAAGACCCTTCCATATTGATTAGTTCCATGTTTAATATATACATACTCTTGCAGGGTTTGCAAATAACCTTTTTTGTATGAAAACAGCACTGGCTTAGTCAAAGCCAGATCAAAGAGGCATGCATGATTCACATCCACTAAATAAACACTGATGCCTGATGGCAGTAATACAGCTATTTATATTCATTGCTTGATTTAACCACTGGCATTCCTTTAATATGATAATAAGCAGAGACTGTTTGCTATGAAAAAACAACAAGAGACTTGAGTGCTAAACTTGCTCTTAACACAAAATGAAAGTGATATTGGTGGGCAAGTTGAGATTTGCTAATTAACTTCCCCTACAGACAAAATCAGAAGTTTAATTTTAGATTATGCTCTGGAATTTCATAAGAACAAATAAGCAGACGACTTCAGTGGGAGTTAAGCACTTGAATTCACTGGAGGGTCTGTAACCAGGTCGCATCAGTGACCTCTGTGTTTCACTGGAATCACAGTCCTGCAAATCTGTCACTTCATTTTCTTTGTAGCACTTGGTGTTAGAAAGATGAGGGCAGAGGACTGTTTTAAATAGCATTAGCACCAGTGACTACAGCCCTCATACTTAAAAAAATATCACTAAACTGGTCTGAAACCAGCAAATAGTTCTCTGGAGCAACAATTAGGTGGTAACAGACAGCCCCCTACACTGAAAGGGAACCTGAGCTGGCCTTGTGCTACAGACACTCACGGATGACCTACACTCAGCCAAAGGGCCTTCCAGATCCTGCTGTTCCACAGCCTCTGCTGCTTACTGTCATTTTGCAGGCAGTCCTGTGCCCTGTGTTCATCATCCGTATTACCTGAGCAAAAGAAGAAAGAATGTATGAGTATGAAAACCTTTGAGAATGTTGGGAAAGGATACCTTGTTAGAAGGATCATTACCCATCCTGCAAGAGTATGCATGCTTACCCAGTTTGTAGTAATAGCTATCTGATTTACAGTGGTCAGTGGTTCCTTCAAGCAACATGAAATTGGTGGTGAGATCATTAAAACCACATGCACAATGAGACAGTATCAGAGGAATCACAGAATCTTTGAATTTGATCATGAGATTGATAAATACAGCAGATTCTAGTAGAAAACCAAGAACGGAGAATGTCCCAGAATGCAAAATTGAATGGATGTTGCAACCAGAATGGTACACAAGTATTTTGAGAAAGTCTAGGACTCTATGGATCTCTCTCGTATTTTTTGGGAGCTAACTCAATGTAAACAAAGTGGACAGACTTTTTAAAACTACTAATGTCATCACAGGAAAAAGATGGGATAAATGTAGGTTTGGGTTTTTTTTTTAAAAAGGCAAAACCAGTACACGTAGACAAGGATTCAGAGTTTTCTGGAAGAATATAATTTATCCTTGTTTTCTTTCATTATTCCGCTTTAGTAGGAAGAACACCTTCTCGCCTGTAAATACCTGAAGATTAGCAAATACTGTTTCCATTCGAGTTATTGAGCAATGTAGCAGATTTGTTTTCATTCAGTTCTTTCATCAAACTTCTTTTTCAGACTGGAACATGTTACAGCAGAAGCATGTTAGATTTGAAATCTGGGACTTCTTTCTCTACTTTCACGTATATTTACCTTTGTCCATAATTTACCACCAGTTAAGCTATGGGTAAAACTTATCTGATTTGGCTGAAGATTGATTTTGGATAGCCCCATATGCCATAAAATAGCAGCAGAATTCTATTTCCTGCATTGCAGGCAAGGCTGCTTCAGTTTTAGAGTTGTACTTTGACTTGTTTGCTGGTTTGCTTGATAAACACAATGGCTTAAAGTCTTGGAGAGAGATGATTACATGTGCCAGAATAATGCAGGAACAACAGGGCTGCTAGTACTTCAAAGACAGCTTGTACTTCCTTATTAAAGAGCTGCAAGAGAAGTTAACTTGTTATTTCTCCAATAATTAATAAAGAAAGTAGCTATTACTGTAGCCAGCAATTTTGAAAGAGATTTCAAATCCTTATGTGTCCAACATACTGATAAAAACCATTATTAATTGTAACTTTAAGGAAACACTGATCTCTTAGGAGATTTTTGCTTGATAATTGAGGGGGCTCAGACTAAAATGCTCCTTACAGCAACATCTAATGACTCAGACCTGCTTCTTCACAGGTCAGTTTCACACTGCCCCATAATCCCAAACATACAGATCTATCAGTGCACTTGCCATCCACAAAATGTTGCCTTGACTCATTACCATATTATCTCTTGAAATAACACCTTGAAACTGCATCTGTTTCTACAGCTGTCACCTGGTTAACACTAGGGAGATCCCCCACTGTCTCAGTCAGCTGCATTCCTCATTCATTAGAAAACCATTACTAGTTTCAGGTAACTACTTACATTGATTTAGAATCAGTCACAGATTCTTTACAAACCCAATGTTGAGCTGGACTGCAAATTAATTTTAGGATACTTAACACTTAAACAATATTAGAGGTAGGTCATGTAGATTGATTTTATTTAGTTATTCCCCCAATCTGTGAAGAGATTGCATACTGTTTTTTCTCTACAAATATCTGAAGATTATTCTCATGGCCTTTATGAAATCATTCAAATTGAAAATTATCTGTAGGTAGTAAATTCCCTTCAGTGCAACTTTGAAAATACATTCTATTCTCCGGAAACCTGGTTTTACTTGTCTTTCGTAGCATTTGTGTGCTGTTTCCCAACTTCTATCTAGTTCTACTTTAAGATGGATGATTATTTTACTGAAGATAGCATTCCCACCCTTTCCAACAAACCTCTGTAAAAGTGATCCTAATTTAGTTAATGTGAACTCAATCTGCCCCCCAGTATGAGGAGACTAAGGCTGAATGTTGCCTGCATTCTTTGCTTTGATAGGAATACAGAATTTCTTAGAAGTGACTGGGAATGAAAAGCTTTCCATGAGTGACTGCTTGGGAGTCTGCACCAGGTTCTCTCTGTCTATGAAAAAGTGTTGCATCACAAGTGTTACTGGTGCAGTTTAATTCCTGTTCTCACAAAAGAAACCCGGAGACCAACTGCCTTAAGCTGTTATGACAAAAATAGAAAGCAGAAGCCTGATTTTTCTAGCAACACTCAGAGTACCACCCGTGAGTCAGAGAGGAGTAACACCTACAGAGGCTTAAACATTCAGAGCTAAACAAAAGGGAACATTGCAAACCTACTTCTTCCTGAAGAAATGTTACACATGGAAATGTAAAAAAAAGCAATCCATTACAGGCTGCAGTTGTTTGGCATTTGGGGAAAGCACTACCCATCTACAAGATGGCAATCCTAGACTAGTCTCAGAATATCTCTAATGGATATTACTCAGTTTTCATTGCTTAACTTTGTGAAAGGACTTTGTAAAGTCACAAATATGACTGTTCACAAGTTATAGCTTAGGAAATTCAGGAGTAAGGAAGGTGAGGCAGTTAGCCCAAGGTAAATGAATTACAAGAGTTGTGAAGAGACCTTCACTATCCCCACTCTTATTCTAGTCACTAATCAGCACAGCCTCCAGTGCTAAAGAAAGGGGGTATTTTGCGGGGAGCAGCCTAGCCCTCCATCATACAGCTGGAGATACAGAACATGGGTGAGCATCTTATTTCTGTTGTGCCACTCTTCCATCCACCAAAAATGTCCTACAACCCCTGTTTCCTGTCAAGGCAAGTCTCTTGCTATAGACAGCACTGGAGAAAGTCCTAAGGCTGCTTGCTGAGGACCCTCCCTACCTCTCCAGTTTTGGTTCTCAATACGAATAGTCTTTCACTCTCCCACAGGCCTGCCTGGGGAAGAGTCTGTCTGGAACAGAGCCAAACCATGGAAATCATGAGGAAAATTTAGACTGCATCTCTGAACGCATTTCTTAAGAGTGATCTCATTTGTCTGTACCAAGTGTTCTTATCTCTTTATTGAGAACAGCTATCAGATTATGGAGCGGCAAAAAAAATGTACTTAAAAATCTATTCTGAGTAAATTAACACTTTTCCTAATGAATTCCCCACATGAAAAAGTCTTAGTGTTTTAGAAGTTTATCTGCACTGCACAACATACTCAACAGTAAACAGACAAGTAATAAGTTCTAATGACGGCTCCTGCTATAAATTTGTCTTCTGCAATTTTGTAGCACTGTGTGAAAGCAGGAAAAAGTCTATGACACATGAATACTGAGGACTCACTGCACACCTGCACTGGACTGAGAACTCTGTTTTTTAACTTGGCTGCAGCTGTTTCTCTGCCGCATTTTACCTCCCTCCAAGATAAAACACAGAACAGAAACTGTAAGAATTCTTTCAGATGTCACAGGCAAAAACCCAACACTGAAATGCCTTGTGTGTGTGCACCCTCTGGATGGATAATCATCAACACTGTGCCGCTTTCTAGATCAAACAGTTTTCTACCTGTAGGCCAGAAATGGGGATCACTTGGATTCTGCTGGCACCCAAGTACAGCAGCCAGATAAATGCCCACCTGAAGAGACCCTCCCAGGACAGGGTGGCACTCTCCTGTCAAGGTACTATTTCCATAACACTAAGTTTCCATAACCACAAATTTTCTTCCTGTAAGATACAAGATTTCTTTAGTCTGCCGGACTCAAAACCAATGAAAAGCATTGGAAAGCTTTGAAAACTGAGGGCGTATGCTATCTATCAAACAGAACTTGGGACGGGTGCACATAAACAGCTGCTTTCTAGACAGAATGCTTTGCTTCAACAGTTTATTCTCAGCATGAACATGAGCCAAAACCTCAGTGTTCTGCTTTTCAGTAAATTCACACAAGAATGGGATTGTGGTTTAGACATTCCTACCAGTTTCAGATGCATGTAGTAAAACTGACCAGACAGGCAATTCTGTAGACCGGGGGACTGGCACCTCCCAGCTCTCAGTTCTAGAGTTATGTGGTGAGCTGGGGTCATCACTTTCTCAGATTCCATGACAGACATTCCATGACCGCTCTTCCACGATTCCCTTTGATTCACACAAAGCACAGCAAACCAAAAGGCTCTAAACCAAATGCTTCCTGCTTAATTCTTAATTAGGAAAACTTCTGGCCCAGTCTTTATCCAGAGTCTCCTTTATGAGCTCTGCACCTTCTATTCCAACCCCCATGGGATACACAGTGTTGTGCCTAGAAATAACAAGATGCGTATGGCAGCCAATTGTCCTTAACCAGGTGACAACTCATACTACTGCTTTTCTTCAGCTTGTTGCCAATGAAGGCAAGGAGGGGAAGGAGGTGACAAGAGGCCTGTTACTGCTCCATGCAGCCTGTGAGCCAGAAGTGAACTTCGTTGTGTTCCTCTGATGTCACCATGGCTGGATCGTGCCCTAGGGGCTCCAGACAGAAGCTGCAGTGGGGACTGTGAGGGCCTAGCCTTCCAACACTGAGCCAGTCCACGAAGCAGAGAAACCTGCAAAGCCGTTAAGGGTGGGACCTAGAGGAGCCATGCCAGACAACTTTTTATTTTCTGATTTGCTTTTTCAAATAAATTTGACATTTTTGAGAGCAAGCTGGCTTACAGGCTATTAATCTGTGGCTGGGGGCCAAGGAAAGAAAACATTTCAGTGAGAACTGAACACTGAAAAGCTCTGTCTGTAGTACAGCATACTAAGATAATTCTAGTGAGTTTTGAGAAACAGATAGTGGTAGTTCATGCCTCTATGACACGAACATGTTCATACAGTGCTTTCAGAAGAGGAAAGAGTGAAATTTTAATGCCTATTTTCTTTCTTTCATTTACATTCAAGAGGCATACCATCTAGGGAAAAGCATGCACTAATTGATATTTGCCACCAGCTGAGCAAAATAGTCATAATCAACCTACAGTGAAAGGCTTGCAACACTTGCAACAGACTGAGAACATCTAACTGGACCTTTGGAAGGAGCTTAATTTTGCATTTTAAGCATATGAAGATCAGATGACAGATTCAGAGGATAAAAATGAGAAGTGCCATGATTTTTATCTGAAGCCTGATTATCTACAGCAGCTAGAAGAGATTTGCATTTGAGAACCAGTTCATACCTGCTTATTTGAGATATAATGCTAAAAAATGAAAGAAAGGAAAAAAAAACATGATGAATTAAACTACAACTTAGATGTACTGCATACTTTTGAAGCTATCAATTTGATATCTAATCCTTAGGGCCCTTATTCACATGTTACTCAGGAAAACAATATTTTGTTTCAGCAATGGAATAAAGCAAAACACTGAGCTGCAACTTCTGGAAAGATCCAAGATCTGGATTTGAACGTTATGTCTTGGATATATCCATTAAATTAAACTAAAGGAAACTAAAACCACATGTGGTGGAAGTTAAACAGGCACCTGTAATCTCAAAATGAACAAGTGATAGATGAATGCTTCCTCTGGAAGTTTTGGGAGTTGTTTTTTCTATCACATGTCTCTCACATGCAAGAAGAAACCCTGAAAAATATTGCCAGTCAAATAGAAAATGGAAAGTGTTCAGGAGCAGAAGGAGGGAATCTTTGCACAAAATTTTCACTGCATGCTAAGGCTTTGACCAGACCCAGGCAGTAATCAAATAAAAATTGCTATTAAAACAACTCATCAACTGTAGAGCAAAATGAAGGCAAAAAAAGTGACTTCACTGGTAAAGATTGTAGTCCCCCTTCAATGCCAGCCCCTTAATAATAGCTGTTACATCTTTGGATGACAGTGTCTTAATCCTTGGCTTAAGCTGTAATTGCTCATCCTTGCTGGAAGTCGTTCATGCGGTGGGGAGGAAGGACTGAAGGACTCCTTTTAGCCAGTTTGTAGAGGGCTTCTCTTCAGTTGCTGCTCAGTGAATCATGATTGTATATGTTAAGATAATTATGAATGGTTTGTTTAACAAAACAAGAAATAGAGGCGTTTTAAGCATTTAACCACTGCAAGCTATATGCAGAAAGGAACAATTTCAAGCCTATGGGCAAACTTTTCAGACTGTTCTGAAAGATTTCAGACTATTCTAAGATTTCAGATTTTTCTAACCTTTTGATTTTATATAGTTTTGTGAGTTTTCTACCCAGACTCAGGAAGCCAAAGAAGAAAGAAACATGATGTAGGGTTGTATAGGTGTAGCAATTTGGAGATTCAGAATGCTACAATAGTCATAAAATATACATACACTCTGAATTACTCTAATGTTTGTAATTTTAAGTAATATTTTGCTCAAATATTATATTTAGCAGCATGCAGGCAGGCTGGGTAAAGCCTCAAAGAGGAATCAACAGCTGCAGTGACTGCTCATCAACTAAAGAGTAGATCATTTTCAGGATGTAAAGAGAACAGTGACTGCGCTCTTCAAAGCAGAGTGAACTGACTTAGATGACCACAATCCTCCCGGGCATTGCTTCCACGGGTGTTTATCTGGGCCGATACAAACACTGCCTCCATCTCACTACTCTCCCTTGCACAGCACCCATTGCCAGGCTCCCCACCCCACGGGAGTTGTGATCAGGACAGGCCAGGAAGAAGGAAAAGGGCAGAAAGGAAGACAAAAGGAGGGGAGAAGCAAAGCAAACCTGAGTTGAAAAGGACCAGCACTACTCTGCTGTGACAAGAGAAGGAGGGAGGCCCAGGTCTGAAGGCAGGAAGAGGTTTTTGGCAGTATAGGCAGTATTTGCAGCACCAGCTGCAAGTATTTCATGGATTGGATTTCACAGAGACATGGCACTGAGTCACGGAAAAAGATAACTACAATAAATGTGCTTGGATGGAGGGCTTTTTCATTAAAAGCTATAGGAATCAACAAAAGCCTCTGATTGCTTTCTTCTTTCTTTAATTGAAAAGTTTCTCACTTTGCTGTAATTCTCAACAGGTTTTCATTGTGTTCATAGGACAATTAGAGGCTCCCTCCTCTGGCTATGTTTAATACCTGTATTTATAGGTCTTAATATGGGAATTTTCCCATCAAATTCTTTGCAAAAGAGTGACAAAAGAACAAAGACTGCTTTATAGTATTAAGTGGGGACTTGAAATCTTGCAGAAATTGTATTTTTTGTAAAATTATTCATATTTTTTACTTTCTGTGTCAAATCAATGAGTACATTTTCAGCACCTAATTGAATGTCACAGTTTTAACTCAAAGCCAAGCAAGATAAAGTGTATCAAGAAGAGGAAGCAAAAGAATTCTCATTCTCTTCACTTTTTTCTTGAAAGATCAAGAACTATAATAAGATAAACCTGAACTTCATGAAATTTGGGATCCTTATAAGCTAGGAAAATAATTTTGTTTGAACTATATGGCTCTTATGTTCAGTTTTAGAATAACATATTTCTAAGTCCCTTACAACATTAAATACAGGCATCTGTAATTGGAGCTTCTGTCTCACTGATACTTCCATGACACTGTGTCCAAATCCTGATTATATTTGATTTAAATTGTTAATAGCTTTTACCACAGATCAGAGTCTTTGCATGTGAGTTTCTGAACGTATATGAGTCTTAGTGCTATATCACTCCGAGGTCAGGAAACTATACCAAATTCTGATGGCTAAATGACATAAATTACATTTATAGGGCTGAATCAACCCAATTTTACTTTATAGCATTCAGATATACAGTATCTCTCTGAATGCTATATTCAAATAAGCATGCTGAGGATGGTCACACAAGCAGGCTCAATGTCCCTCACCGCCCTGAAGGCACTCACAAGCCTGACTGTCGCTGCCCAGCTCCTGGGGCTCCCCACACCTCACCCATGGCTCAGAACCCCACAAGGAAGCCCCCTTGGGGCTGCCACAAACTGCTGATCTTCAGCTCCTCCCAGCCTGGCCGGGCCAGGGCCCTACTGAGCCCAGCTCACATCCCAGCCGGGCCTCTGCCCATCCCCAGGGATGTGCCCCGTGTCCAGGGCTGGGGCAGTGGGACAGGCCTTGGCTGCCTGTCCCTGCTCTGCCACCCCACCATGGCAAGTCCCCGTACTCCACAGCACCTTGGCATGTTTATTTCATTTTGACATGACTCAGCTCAAAAAACTGACCTTCATGTCACCAGCTATTTGACTGTTATTGATGTAAATTAAAATCTGCCGTTTTGCAGAAAGAAAGCCTTTGTGATAATTTATGTACCACTCCAACCTGTGTGTATATATCTATCTTAAAACTTCATTTAAACACATTACTCAATAAATCTGCCCTCAGTCGTTCCTGAGGTCTTTGGGTAGGGATTGCTTCTTTTTCCTCCTGTGTCTTCACAGGTCCCTCTGGACTGTGCCAAGAGCTGACATATTCTAACCCCAGCTGGCAGCCGAGCACCATACAGCTGCTCCCCAAGTGGGATGGGGGGAAGAGAAGTGTAGGGGTTAAAGTGAAAAAACTTATACATTGTGATAAAAATAGTTTAATAATTGAAATAAAATAAAAAATAATAATTCAAAATTGTCACAGAAAAGAAAATAACAAAGATAAATAAAACCAAAGACAGACAAGTGATGCAAATGAAAACAACTGCGCACCACCAATCAATGTGCACCCAGTCCCTGAGCAGTGGCCTCCAGACAACCTTCCCCCCACAGTTCTATTGCCAAGCATGAGGCCATATGGTATGGAATATCCCTGGGGTCAGTTGAGGTCAGCTGTCCCAGCTGCATCCCCTCCCAGCCTTTTGTGCATCCCCACCCTTCTCACTGCTGGGTGGTGTGACAAGCAGAAAAGGCCTTGACTCTGTGTAAGCACCGGTTAGCAGTACCAAAAACATCCCTGAACTACCAACACCAGTTCCAGCACAAAGCACAGCCCCACACCAGCTACTGTGAAGAAAATTAACTCAACCTCAACCAAAACCAGCACATGTTCTTAGGTAATAGACGTAAAACAAGAAACCATAACCTCAAAATTAACTCAATGTTAATTATGAGGCTTGGATAGAGGTGCAAATAAGATAACTGGAACTGAGCAGAAAATTTTCTTATCCTGGGAAAATTCTGCCATTTCATAAAGTCTTCAAACTTCCAAACTGGAGCAAGATGGATTGACACCAAGTAAAAGTGTTCCCAAACTGATAAGGTAGCCTTACGACTGTCAAGTCTTTCTTCCTCCTGTTCTCTCCATTGCAAACAATGACTAGTTGGTCAAGCGTACTTTAGCTGTGATTCAAGAAAAAATTGTGCCCTTAACTCTTCTCCTTTACTTAGTTGGTTTTGCATTCAAAATCAGGATACAGTTACCTGGAATATCATTTGAATATATAATGAACCAGGATATATATATAGCAGAAATCTACCAAGGTAGTTGACTAATTTTTTTTTCCCTTATTGTTTATAGGTTTGTGATTTGGGCCACAATTGATACTAGGCAAAGAGCTCATCCCCCACCCTGCCAGCCCTCCCCCCCACCTCCAAATCCTGTTTATTACATTTTTCTCCTCTCTATCCCTTCAACAAAGTGCTGGAGAACACTCTGAAAATACCCACGAGCTATTCAAAGATTTCTCCAAAAGTTGAGGGACGGGAAGGGAAACACTCAACGTATTACCACTTCCAACACAACATCCAAGAAGATAAAAGACAGTGATCTGATGTGATATCTTTTTGACCAGGAACAAACAAGTGCTGTTTTGATACCATGTTCTTTATTTTGACATGCATTTTAAGAGGTAAAATCTGAAAATTACTGACATCAAAACCTTATGGGAATAATTTTGCTAGCAATTTTATTGGAAGTCAAACAGAATTAGACCATGCAGAGACATTCTGAAAGGTAGCAATGTCAAGAATATAAGTAAAAATAAAGTAGAGATGGGAACTGAAATTGTGATGGAATAGGATAAAGACAACTACAGTTTAGACCAAAACCAAAGTGCGTTTATGTCAGCTAACTCAAGTATATTAGAAATATTGAGTGGGGATATATGGGAAGAATGGCTAAACTGAACAAAAATAAGAACCGCAAGTACTGTGTTAGAGCAGAAAGAGGTTGAAGGTCTCCAAACATTCCAACTTGCAAAAATCTGGGTTACTTTCAAGCCTCAAAAAGAAATAGCTTCTGAAGTTGCAGGTCCCCTCCATAGAATTCACTGTCAAATCCTCCAAAAGGTCATACAGCCAGAGGACAGGAAAGAGGAAGAAACATAATAGAGGATCATTAGTCTGACCACAATTGTACACAATTTTTTACAGCAAACTTTGATGGAAAGAATAATTAAAGACATGGAAGGGAGTTCATGGAAAGAAATGCTGCACAGGTTTACTAAAAGTAGAACAAGCAAGACTAAACATGAAAGTAAATAATTATTAAGACTGAGAAGAGGCAGCTGATTCAATCTACCTGGACATTGGTAAAAATGCTTAATGATGTGGCATGAGAGAGGAATCATTAGGGATTAATGTAATACTGGGTTATAAATTAGGAGAAGAACTAGCTAAAGGGGAGATTACAGCAAAATTAGAAGCCTAGAGATGAAGGTAATTAATAGGTGATGTCTCATTACTTTTTCTTAGAATAAGTTTGATTCCTGTTTTTTTTAATGAATATGGTGCAAAAATGTGTTTGCAGCATTAAAATTTGCTGTTGTCTCAGAACATAAGGGTTCCAACAAAGAGGAAGATCACTGAAAAAAAGCTGAAGGACATTAAAAGATGGAGTGAGACATATGGGATGAAAAAGTCATTTGTACCATGCACAAGGTAAACACGTGGGTCAAGCATTCTTGCTATAAATATATCTATTGGTAGCATCTAAAGATGGAGAAAACCTGAGATGGGTGGAGGCTCCTGAATGATGATGAACTACCAATACAATTCAGATGTGAAAGAGTCAGATCGTAGGCGAGGATTCTATTAGGCAAGATTTTTGGGGAGATGCAAAAAAGTATTAAAATTACTTACAAAGCAGCAGGGAGATATAGCTGATCCATTCTGTATCTGAAGAACATGAACTCCAGATAGAGCAGGTGCTATATATTAGTTTCACCACCCCCTTATCATTCAAAGAAAATCAGGTTGTAGCTGTACTGCAGGATCTTAGAGCATGCTTCATGTCTTTCGCTTGTAAGCTCTTCCCCTTTATGCCCCAGTTCCACATAAGGACAAGGCCACATTAGGCCTTGCTTCCTTCTTTCTCCCTTATGTCCCATCTTCCATGGGAAGGCAACTTAGATGAGAGCTAGAAGGAAGCCATGACACACTGCAACTGGCTCCCCAGTTTGAACAGAGAAGGGAAGTACACAGCAGACATCCTATGGAGTAGCACACATTTTGCCTAAGAGAGATGACTTTCTTTTGCCTAACAGCTTGGTGACCGAGAGGTACACTCTCTATAAAACACAGTCATGCAGCAGGGGTAAAAGATAAAAAAAAACAAAGGAAAAGAAGCCACGAAAAAAAAAATATTGGCACAAAAATGAGATGAATAAACTAGCAATAAATTTCAAAAGAACACATAAGAGGTCACCTGGGATAGAGGATCATCCCTGTAGCCTTAAAAGCAGGAAGGCCCCAGCACAGCCTTTCAGCACGAATAAAAAACTACGAAGAAAAGCTAGATTCAAATAGAACTCAATCAGCTGTTGGAAGAGTTTACGTGACCTGGTTGACTGGCTATAGCATTTCCAGTGATTCAGAACTTCCCCTCCAGAGCAACATTCCTAATTATAGGGTTAGTATGGGTCTAATTTCATCACACTGTATATTCTTTTTAAACACAGCTGAACTTCCAGAAGTAGGCAAACCATGGGCAGGATGTTTTCTACAGTTCTTGCTCTGCAGCGTTGTAGAAGAAATCCTTGAAGTGCAAGTGAATTCCTCCTATCTCTAATGCATAGAAACTAGTTACCATGAAATAATGGAGACCATTCTCTTCATCCTAAAGAAATGTATAGCTTTTGTAAGGAAACATGGAAACACCGAAAGGCGTTTGGAAAAGAGTCAAGGAGTTTCTCATTTCAAATTGCCCCCTTCGACTTTGTTTTAGTAATTTTTTAAATTTTGTCCCTGTTCCTCCTTTTACAACATCTCCAAAGCAAACGAAAAAGTCAACACAATTATAACAGTGCTCAGGAGTCCTTCCAGAGACTATATCGAATTTTGTCAGCTGCAGATTTTGTAGTAAGAGACAGAAAGCCTAGAAAGGTAAAACACGGAGTAGGACTGAAGATTTCTGACCCTGCTGCCAGAAAACAGCAGACTTTTAATAATTCAATGAAGGCTACAATTTCATGTGGGGATCATGTTCTACTTTCTTTGAAGAGAATCCCCATAGAGTGTCAGGGGCTTTTTCCACTGTGAGAGATAAGAAAGGCAGACAGTACAACCAGACTTCAAAATAACTGTTTTACTATTCACCTTTGAAGAAGGTGCAAGTTTCTGCAAGCTTTAGCCTTACCAACTTCCCAGGAAACTCCACACTATGTAAGACGGTGTTACAGATATTTGTAATAATTCTCAAATATATTGGATGGGGAAGATAATGACAAAATAACAGGTATGTTGTTACAACTTAGCATACCATACATCCCAGCATTATCAATTACATGCTATTCAGAGAAAGGCTAAATTGAAAGTAATGTTAAAAGTGTCCATTTGCAAATTAAAATTTATCAAAAATGTAGTGAAGGAGAAATTAACAGAGCCTGCAACAGTACGTCAAATGTTTTCTAAGATAACTGAAACTTGGTCTACTGTTACTTAGCTTTAAATGATTCTGCCCTGTGGCAGCTGGACAGCTGTTTGGATGTCAGGAACTCTTCTGAAATTGCCAAGGGAGGAAGGAAGAGCAGTACTTTTCAGCTTTATGGAACAGGCAAGCACGATGTAGTTTCTCAGGATATGATTTCTGTATGATAAGATGCTCCGGTTTTCATTCCCATACGAATGGTCAAGGCAAGCTTCCATAGAGATTGCCCATGGCCAGATAAAACAAGGAAAACCCCAAGTATTTTTAGATTGGGATTATTATCTCAACTAAAAAAAAAAAAAAGTACCTTTTTTTTCTGCAGGAAAATATAAGTCTAAGATGCTTATTTATTGCAGGAAGATAGATTGCAATAGATCAGATACAACGATAGAGAGGTTAACAAGAGCTGAGACACCACCATCTACTGCATTAGTATTAGAATTCCTCAATTGAGACCCTTTTTAAATTACTTTTGTTTACAGAGTTAATACTCATAATTGTTAAACGAGAGCGAACTGAACATTTTCCTTGATAAAGGAATATTACCTATTTGCATGGCTTGAAAAGTTACTTGTGAATTCTAAAAGCCACAAGTTTGCAGGCTCATGTATATAGAGCTGCACAGATAAATTTAGAAGGATTTTCAATGGCTGACCAGTTGCAAATTTCATTATAAGCATTCAAGTACAGACATTACCCGTTCAGGCTGTCCTTGTCTGTGACTAAAGAAAGATCTTGTCTTGTGCTAGAAACAGAACTGTATTTCCCTTAGCACAAAATCTTGAAGTATGTTAGACATCTACCTTATTTATTGACTCTATTTACTGCATTGATGGATTGTATACTAACACAATAAACAGTGTCTTGAGGGAATGAAAAGTATTTCTGCTTTCATTAGGGTTCTAACTTTCTTTTTCTGGAAACATTTCCCTTCTAGGGTCCTCAAGGTGAAAGCATACACCATTTGGTGCCTTGCTATAATAAAATAAATACTTCCTTTTTCTAATCATATTGACCTTGTGATCTGTCACTGCTGGAATTTATATTCCTGGGAAACTTTGAGAAGTTATAGTTTTCCTCTCCAGGAAAACAGATATCCTTGTGAGCTCTACCTGATTCAGAGCTAGTTTAAAAGGAATAGAGAGTTTTCTTGGTATGAGATTCCATATTCAAAATGAAAAAGGTGAAATTAATAAAATGTCAGAGATAATTCATATTATATTCCAGAAATGCTATTGAACTGTCCAGCTTCTGATGAATTCACATACACAGCCTTAAAATCAGTCTGAACATTCCTTGTTTAAGTTAGTTGCCAGCCTTATATCTTGTTTGAGAGCAGAAGTAGTCACTGGGAGAAGACAAGACACCAGTCGTGGAAGGACAGACTCTTGAGTCAGGTGAAAGAAAAAAGCTTAAGGCAGAACAGCTTAGCAGGAAAATCATGGCTCTGAAAAGGTTAGTGTCACAAGAGGAAAATTACCTAGCTATGAAGACAGATAGAGCTGTGCTCCAGCATGTACCCAGCAAGTCTCAGGACCCCAGAGTCATCTGTTCATTCTTCCCACAGGCACTTTTCCCATCTGTTTTCCCATGCCATTCTTACACCCTTTCCTGTCAGCCTTTGTGCAGAAGGAGATGAGCACGGATCAGATTTTAACCTCTCATTCACTGGGAAGTAGGTCTTACTGTGTCCCGCACAGGGGTTGGAAGAAAGTTAAGAAGGTGTTGAAAACATGAGGCCATTTAAGTAAACATCAAATACTGGATGATCAAAATTCATAAATTTACCATGAAGACTGGGGTACAGTGAGCCAGCTTAGCAACCAGGGGCTTTGATGCCTTTAAGGCCTGGTAGTCAGTCATTAGTATCTGTAATAATGGGTCATCAGTGTCAATACGAATTTCCTGTACAGGAGCCTCCAAGATTGCTGCAAGGCATTTCATTCATAGAACAAAGAAACCAAACAATAGTGGGAGCTCATTACTTCAGAGGTTTTCTAAACTCTTTGGATTGTGTAAAATAAATATTCAAAAGAAATCATAGATGCAGTTTGATCTGCACTAAAGTTGCAGAGAAGTCCATCAAGGATCCCTCAGAGGCACGAGGAAGAACAGTATTGCCTTTACATCCAGACTCACAGAAAATACACTTGTTCCTGTTTCAGAGCCTAACCTTATTTTTTCTGAAGTCTGGAACGGTTGGTGGCAGACAAATCCCTATTATTGCCTGTAGGCATTCCTCAAAATATATCAATTATCCTATCCAGTTGCATTTCAGATGAATTATTCTCTTGTTACCAAGGCAACCAAGTATGTCTAACAAGAAATAACCATATTTTTTGTTCATGCATACCTGGGTTGCCAGAGCAACCTTAGAAAACGGATCACCGAAACAATGTGCATGCAGTCTCAAGGGAACATGGTTCTTATCAGCTGTGGGACGTCCACCTGTGGAGCCAGGAGCATCACCTCCCATCCTAGTCTGCCCTTGGTGTAGCATTGGAAAGACCCAAGGGCTTTGGAGACCGTTACACTTCTCAAACAACGTGAAAGGAAGTAGAAGGTAACACTTACGGGGAAAGCAGAGCACCCTCAAATGTCTGCAGTTAGAAAACAAAGCTTGCAAAGTCTGTACTAAGAAATCTCTGTGTTTAACTGTATTTCAGCCACAATTCCTGCAAGGAGTAAAAGATGATTTATCCTGGTTGACACTTGCAGACCAGTTATGTTCATTACCAGCTCAACTGCATACGTTGCTCATGGGCCATCAGTAGTAATTTCCTTTGGATAGGCAAGACTTCCAAGCTAAGTGGAAAGACCAATCTATAAGCAGACTTAACACCAAAATACTTTCAATGTTCTTGGTATCAACTTGTGTGTAGACTAGCCCTACGTGATAAGAGAAAGAAATGGAAGAAAATTATTTTTGAAAGCTTCTTGAAATAGACTTTTATTCCTGAAGTCAAGAAAAAAAATAACAGTAAAATAGTGACATGAAGGGTGACCTGCAGTCAGTATATTTATTATGAACATCACTTGCCTATCTGTACAGTAATACTTCCTCTGTTGGATTTTTATGTTTATTCAGGAAGAAATTCAATAAATAATAAAACCCTTCCTGTGGCAGTACTCTACAACACAGTGTGAAACATAAGCTCTCTAAACATATTAATGAAGGAATACTAATCAGAATTCCAAGTTACAACACAATTGAATAGTTTTACATGCACATACACAGAGAAAGAATACAATATATAATGTCTGGTTGTTCTACATTGTAAAGAAGTTTCCGTTTTCCAAAACAGCCACAGCTTAGAAACAAGATCAGCAGGGAATAAAGGTAAGAAGCAGATTGTTTTCTGCTTGATACAGGCAGAAAGGTAGTGCTCTAAACCCTCGCTGAGGAGGGAGTTTAGAAGATTGTGCCAAAGAGTGGCATGATTGCAGTTCCTACTCACCTCCAGTTTCAGATACGCTGTTGAGCTGTGTCAGGTGCCAAAGTACATCCCAACCACACAGCCACTGAGTAGCTCTCAGATAAAGACAGGGGGTAAAAATGTATTAAAACATATATCCTAATTAAACAGAAGTCTATGGTGTGTTATTAAAGTCTCTTGTGGAGTATGTAGTCCAGACTACAATGCAGTCCAGCTGTGGGAGCACTAGGAACAGGTACTCTGACAGACTACTGGATTAAGTCACATGTGGGATGGGAGGTGAGGGCAGACGGGGAACCCTATTCCCATCCCCACGTGCTTTTAGCCAAGCTGCAGTGTGGAAGCTGATATAACCGTGCTGTAAAGCAGTGGGCCCCCACACCTACTGAATAAATAGTGGGCCCTTACTCTTCATAATCCAAGAACAGTAAACAGACAAGTAGGGTTAGAGGGTAGAAATGGGACAGTCCAGAAAAAGGTTAAGATCTGGGTTTAAGATGGGCCAACAGCCGAATACGAATTACTAGAAGAATGAAAGGGATGATCAGCTGCTCCCTACAGTAAAGTGCTAATTTATATTATATATGAGTTAGGAGAGTCTATCTGACTTGCAACCCAGGGAAAGCATAACAGTGACTTTATATGCCTTGCACAACCCTGAAGGTTAAAACACCATCTCTATTCAGACCTGGGTAAAGAAAAAGGACAAAGAAGCACACTAACAAAGCATAAGGAGCAATGCAATGCAGTGTCGTGGGAGAGCAGCAACCACCTCAGGTACCTCACAAGCTGTTAAATAAAAAAAAAATTCCCTCTCTTCTGCAGTAATTTCCAAGGTTTTCTCTTTTTCCCCCCTCTCTTCCGTGGAAAAAAACCCCAACCACAGCTGACAGTCTTTTGCAGAATCAGAAAGTATTTTGATGTCTTTTTCACCCAGAGAAAAACCACAGAGGAATATATTTGCTTAGGAGACTGACCTGGAAAGTTGCTAAGCCAACTTCATGTCTCAGCAGCTCATTCCCAAAAATTATCTCATTGCAGGCCAGTGACTTCATGACTTAAGCATAAAGCACTAGAAAAAGACAAAGTTTTCATCTCTCCAGGCTTATTAAAACAAATACACTCCTGAAGAACATGCTTCATTTAACAAAATAGCACAGTGCTTTGCAATTATCCTTATAAGGTCTACTTGGTCCTATAACAATTCACAGGAAGACTCTTCAAGAGCATCAGCTGAAGCCAGCATCAACAAAGTAAATAGCTAGAAGACTGTTGTATTTTACTGTCACCGTGAATTTAGCTAGGCACCAGGTTTCTTAAAAAGATGCCCACCTGCTAGAGTAAAACAACTCTGAAAGGTGACCGCTGGATATGTACATTTTCCACATCACTAATGTTTACTAGGAATTGATTTGTTTGTACCTGTTAAAGCCCCTCCACTGAAGACAGAAATTGATCTTTGCTGCAGTCACCTCTAGAAACCCACCATCTGCTACAGGCTGTCACTTTGAGCAGTGTTTGTTATTCCTCTGAAGGAAAGTGTTAAAGATGCTCTTTGACTTGGAAACACATCTCTGGTACAACTGGGACAGCAAACTGACTTTGATCCTTTGGCTCTGGTAGCAACAGCTGTGGCAGTCACATGAAGGCCAGGTGTAAGTCACACCCCTGTTCACAACTAGGAGCTTCTCAAAAGGACGCTTAGTCCATACTCTTTCCTCTCCTCCAGAGTAATCAATCCATTTCTCTATGGGACTCTAAAAGTGTAAAACCTCCAGTGACAGGGACTGCACAGAATCTATTTTAATACTTGACTATACGTAGCTTGAAAAACAGACCCCTTGCTGTGTTTTAGCCATGCTGCTGCAGCAGGTAGGGACACGTGCAGGTCCTTCCCCTCTGCACTCATACCATGTTGGATCTACCTTAAGGCTGTTACTCATTTCTCTAGATTAGATAGACCCAGTTCTTCCAAGATTTCCACACAAATCATGATTACTAAACCTCTGAAAGTTCTTGCTGTCTTTCCTTAGTCACTGTTGACCATCCCCCACAAGCATCATTTGTTCAGCACACATAGGGACAGACCCTTGTGAGATCTTTTGGTATCATCTACTGCTCATGAATGCTTTCTCCTTATCTACTTCCCCATCTAGAATTTTCGCAGTTTAAAAATTAGTCAACTGACCACAGGGAAATCTGATCGTGCCTATTTTATGTTAGCTGATATACGCCACAGTTAAATAAGAACCATGTCAATTAATGAGATTCTCATTTACTGTACTAAGCATAAGAGTTTTGGTCCACAACAGGTCTCTTGGCCGGGAGTTGTACATTATGGTAGCAGGAAGTGCCACTATTTCATTTGCAGTTAGGCAACAACAAAAAAAATTCCAACAATACCTTTCTGTACACATCCTATACTACTCAAGAATCTTATAATGTTAAGCCCATACACATAAATTTATGTCTATGTGTGCAAGGAATTGTTTTTAAGATAATAATGAGGCTACTTAGGAGGACACAATGCTTCTTTTTAGATTTCTCTCTTCCCAAAAGCGTAGCTTTTCTGTAACCACAAATTGCACAGAAATCGGCACATCTTATCTGTAAGAGAGAGAAGTTATTTCCCCTCATGTAAATATTAAACTATACATGAAGCTTCTGGGAAAGATCTAATGCAGTTGTTTAATATGTGAGGAGCAGGAGGCAGCAGCACAGGAGGAACTGTACAAATGAAAGGGGACCCATTGCATTTGCTTCCTAAAGCACACACTAGACAAGTGAGCACAGCATGTTTCATTAGAAACAATGAAATCTCCTTTTCAGCTAGCTGGCATTTTGGCAAGGCTGCTGATAGATCAGAAACCCAGAGCAGAATTTGTTTGCCAGGCTGTAGCCTACTTTTGTTTAATCAGACAGCCCCTGTTGAATGTGACCCTGCTGTCAACAACAAACCTCCAGACCCACATTCACACGTCAGAGCAAGTGTGTTGTGTGCGTGTGTGTATGTGTGTACGTGAGCTCCTGCTCATGCTGTGATTAAAAATGTAAGCACCTACTATTTTCAGTCTGAAAGGCAGCCAAAAGCTTTTTGTTCAAATTGGCACAGGGAAGTCTTCTCGTGCCCATTCCATCGTCTTAGCAGCACTCCATAAAATGGCAAAGGAGGATGGATAATTTTGAAACTGTGACTGGAATGTGATGGTTTGACTTGCAGCATTGGAGTAAAGGCAAAACACACCTTTGTGCAGGATACATTCAGAGCATAATTGCAAGCTCTTTGCAGGAAGCTGGTCTCCTCAGCACTAAAAAGTCTCTTAATTCTTTTAATTAAAGGCCTGACTCAGCTCCTCCAAAATAAACTGGATCAGACCCTACCAAACCTGCCTCTCAGTAAGGTCCAAAGGTTTCACCACTGCTCTGATAGGAGCATAAATGAGTCTACCATTGTGCATTTGGACATTCAGTTTCCATCTCAGTTAATTTTCAGTTTTAGGCTGAAAATTAACACTTGCAAACATAAAAAAAGGTGGTGTGGAAATACTGCCTCAGTGATCAATTCAAATACTTCTTTGTTCCCTTCATCTTTCAGATGACAAGTCTGTATTCTGGGATCTTCCCTGTTAACTCAGCTGACAGCACCTTCCACTTGGAGACTCTCACACCACAGTAAAGCAAGAGCTGCAGGGAGGAGAGGAAGCACTGACTTAGAGAGGACAAAACAGAAGCTCAGAAAACACTGTAAGACAACATAGCAATATTTCTAGTTTTTTGGAGAAAAAAAAAAATGGAGGCGGTTAACCAGATCCTTGAGAAACCATTCTGTTGTTTAAAAGAACATTTGACCTTCTTTACTCAGTTCTTATATATCTCAAGAAATTTCAGCTGCAGACCATCCATCCATCCAATAATTTCTTCATAGAGATCACATAATAATGCCTCTACCCCCTCCCATCTCCTCTTTTTGCCCTTAGAAAGCCCAGCAGAATGAATTCAGAACTGTCTGAATGCAGACTGTAATATCAAAACTACTTCATAAAATGTTGACGTGTCTTAATAAATATGCATACATTTAAATATGCTCTGTGCAAAATACTCATACTTAAGAAACCAGCCTAAATATCACAAAAATAAAATAGCATCTTCACAGCAGAAACACATTATGCATAACTAGAAACTGAAAAGACTGTTGAAGACAGTTTATTCCTAAATATTGCTCTGTTTCTTCAACTCCGCTAACACATTAGAAAATGCATTAAAGTAATATAAAGTATCAAAAGAAACCTTAAGTAATACCATGTTTGACAGAGCATGTCTTTGTTGCCAGAGATTTCTTAGATCACAGTTCATACATTTTCTAAATGTCTGCGCCTCACTTGCAGGAATTCGTACCCTTTGAATTTCAGTTTTAGCATGTTCAACCACTTCCCAAAGCTGCTAAGAAAATAAGTGCTGAGATTTGGGGTTATGCTCTGTGAGTATGTGGGGTGAGGGATTGGGAGAAAAATGGGGAAGGAGTCAAAAAGCAAAATTTTTTGGAAAGGAAGGGACCCATAAATGTATTAAAACATTGCTCTTTCCTCTTAATTACAGAAAAAAATATGACTGCAATCAAAATGCCCAGAGAGGTGAAGACATCCAATCTTACTAATTCCATAGGCCTGTAACGGGTAGCAGAAACCTCCTCAGGTTTCATTGGCCCAAGCAAGCCCAGGATCCCAATGATATTTCCCAATGCAGTTGAACACTCCAAATGTACAAATTAAAATATTAAATGCAAAATTATCCAGAACAAAAGCTATGGGTTTCCAGCCAGTTACCACCAGGTCCCAGTAATTCTATTGATTTTTTTTTTTTTACATACTCAAAATATAATCCCTTTTAATTTAGTCATGTTCTGTCTGGAGTAATAGATATTATTTTTTGCCTCTATAAATTGCCCTTGAACTTCAACTGAGTAGCACATTCTGCTTCCCCTCCTGATTAGAACTGTTTAGAATTTCTGTGTCCTGTTAAGCAGCTGGCCCATTTCCCCTCATAGCAAGCAAATTGTTCTCTTTCCAACACTTGTTATTTTTAGAAACAAGACGTTTCAGAGTAAAAAAAAAATAAATCTTGCATATCTCGAGACATCACCCTTGCTTTCAAGGTTTATTTTTTTAATCCTTGTGGTAAATCTGACTCACTTGCCTTGCCACTCTCTCTGCCTCTCCCTTACACACTAGGCTTGTCTTAAAAACAGCTCTAACCTTGCAAGGAGGAAGATTAGAAAATAGCCAAAGGTGGATCTGTCAACTGTATATTAAAGTCAGGAGTGTTTGGATGGTACTTGTTAAAATTCAACATATGATTCCAATCAATTTTTATCCAGGACTAAATCAGAGAATGGGGTTTTAAATCTGAAGGTTACGTAAGGCCCTAGTACTTAACTTTATAAGAGATCAGACTCAACACGCAATTTGCAGAGATCTTGAGGTCTGTGTTCTACTCCTAATTTGTGCAACAGATAAGCAAAAAAACATTATTTTTCTTTTAAGCTGAAATGTGCACTGCTACTTGAGACCAGCAAGGCATCCAAAAGCTAGAAGACACCACCAATGGGACTGTGGCTGCAGCCCACCATCATGGGAAATCACTGCCATTTGGAAAGATCTACAAAAGTGTTTTTGCACCAGTGCCAACACCTCCCTGAAGGTTACACTTCTATGGTGCGCTCTCAGACAGTTTTTTCAGTTCTCCTTCCATTAACTTTGGAGCAAAAACAGCCTTGAAGGGAAAAAGACAGAAATAAAAAGGCAAAGCATTAACATGAGAAAAATGAAGTACAGTTGCTCCCAGCTATTTCAGCTGATTGGAAGCAAGGAATTGCTAATAAGAGGTGCAGTTTAAAGCAGGCTGTGCATATGTTAAGCAAGAGTTCTGATGTGCATTTTGCATCCTGTATTATATATTTGAGTCCAGGAATAGAGACAGAGCTGGGCAATCATATCACTCCGTGAAGCATGTATTAAAAGGGTCCCAAAAGTAATTAGATAAATTGAATGAAATCTGACTTGACAAGTAGGGGTCATCCTATTCTATGAAGGCTCAAGATGGAGACCAAGGGGGCAAATAACAAGTGATTGAAGGGCACAGCTAATTAAAGCACCTGCTATATTAATATTTATGTTAAAGTTTCCTGTAGCTCTGGCCTTGACCTGGCAGCTGGGTGTACAATGTGTGTCCTTAATTTTAATAATTTTCAACATTATTTCTCATATGGTTATGAAAGTACTTTAGACAGGTTGTTATACCTGTCTCTTCCATGCTCAGTCTAAAATGGCTGAGAAGTGTAAAGATTGCTGAAACAAAGTTAGGTAACAAGTCCAAAAACAAGTCCCTCTGATTTAGTCAGCAAAAGAAAATAAAGGGAGGAAACACTGCCATTTATGAGTGCTTTCTGTTCAAAGCTGTCAAAAATGCTCTTCCATCTTTATGATACCTTATCTTCAGTTTATGGGTAGGGAAACTGAAGAACAGCTGTGAAGGCTCACTGTGAGATGCATTCACTAAGAATTCAAGAATCACTGCAGACTGGGATCCCTACACATCACTACTCCAGAGGTGCAGAGCACTCCAGCTGAAAGCAACTGGAGCTGGAGATGCTTTGCATTTATGTACAGAGAATTACTTTGTTACTTCATTGAGTAAGCATGTGAAAGACGGACAGTGGGGAGAAGCTGCTATGCATCAAGCCCCAAACCCAAAAACCACTCAACATGCCCCCTGCTCCCTTTTTTTTGCTAAAATTAAAAAAAAAATAAATTGAGGGGTTGAATTCAATATTTCTTTCAATTAAAAATGGAGAATACTAGATCCACTTGAAAGAGTGCAACAGAAACTGATAGCTGCACTCAGACAGCAAGGAAAGAGAAAAGGTCAGTGAAGAAGCCATGAAGCCACTTCTCCTCCCACAAACCACCCCACAGTCTTGGACTGACACAGGTGGACACGACCCCTCCCCTGACCACGGCCCCCTGTCCTCTTGCTCCTCTGAGCCCTCCTCCCTGCAGATGTGTGACCTTGTCCACCAGTCCCAGCATGCACTCAGACACACGCAGGGGCGACTTGGCACCCTCTAGCTGAACACAGACTTGTTCAAGTGCCCACGCAGGGGAGTGGACCAGAGCGTGTGCAGTCCAGAGGGCCAGGGCTGCCCCTTACTGAAGCCACTGCCACTGCACTGCCAACCATGACACCCGGCAGCTTTTCTTACCAGAAAGCAGTGTCTGTTGTGTGGGAGAGCCCCACCACAGTGCATCCTCCTCCCATCACTCCCAAGGAAACACAGAGGTTAGGTGCCCTGGCCAGGAACAGAGCCAGAGGCTTCCCTTTCTGCCCAAAGGCTGAAACCACTGAACAGCTGCAAGTGAAAACTCATTTCTCTCATCTCACAGAAAAAAAAAAAATTAATTAAACTGAAATTACAATTTGGCAATTTCATCCTCAATCTGTAATGACCAAGACATTATCTTTCAGAGAATAAATTTTCACACACACACACACAAAATAAGTCAGCTGATTTAAGTCACTTCAATCTTTTCTTTGTGTAACAGGAGAGAGAGAGAATGTCAAACTGCTGCTGTTAGCAAGACTGTAACTGTCATCTCTGGCTGGACAATTAAGCACCAAAACATTCACAGCCAGCAGGAACATTGACTTAAACAATCTGCCATGTTAAGACAGATTTAGGAATTGTGTCCTAGTCTTCTTTGCCTTGCCCTGATTTGTTTCTAATGTTGAGGTTTTGCCAGCACAAAGGGATGGGGGAGGATGATGCTTCCAAACCTCACACGAGAAGCATGGCACAATACAGATTCTATTTAAAATTATGAATATGGAGGGATAAATAAAGGTTTTCCAAGCTGGATAATTTCAGTGCCAAATTTCAATAACCCTTTTAATTACATTATTGTACTTCTATTTTAGACAACAAGAGTGTATCTAGTACTTTATGTACAGTCTGCAGAAGTCGGTGCAACCACTGGCTTTCTGGCACCTTGCCTCTGTGTCTGAGAGAGTTCTAAAGCTTGGGTAGCCATGCCAGCACACACTATTGTTTGTACCTGCTGCAATTCAGTTGTTACAGCAGCAGTTGTAGCAATTTAGCAAGTAGAATACCCGTTTTATTGTCGGTTTTATTACCAAGACAGATAAAATTTGTACAAGTAGTGCTCAGGGAACCAGCATATAGCAGTACATCTGAATTAAAAACAAAAGTATTATCTAGCTGAACTCATTAGCATTTACAGGAGTGGCTGAGCAGATTTGTTTCCCCCATCCGTTGTGTAGCTCCCTGCACAACAGCCATTTGTTCTGAGCCTCTATCAGCAACTTAGCAGAAGAAAACAGATAAAACAGCAGTGCTGACTGGATGAACAGCTCATGGCAAACAGTGCTAACACCCCTACAGAACACACAAGAATAATGTAAGATTTATACACTGCGCACCTTCCAACCGTTAGCTCCGCAGATTTGATGCTTCATGAAAGACAGCGCTTCCCAGGCTTTGTAAAAAGAGCACAGGAAAACGACTTTTCAGTCTGAGACCCAAAACGGGACTTTAGCATCCCTAACTCCCACCTCAGGCGCCGCTTGTCTCCTATATATCTCAGTTTTAAACTTATCCTTTTTTTTGAATACCTCAAATGTATTTCCTCCAGGATCACAGACAAGGCAGCTGTGTCCACTCCATGCTTAGGGTGCTGTTCTCATTCTGCAAAGCACAGTCCTCCTACAGACACACACAGGACTCCAGCAGGTAGTGCCATAGCATAAGGATATCTTCACTTACAAATACATGCTGCATCTAGAAGCAGCACTTACAGTGCAAACTTTAGAAAAAGCCTGTACCTGCACACAACCATGCCAGCAAGCATTCAAGCAAGTGATTCAGCAAGCACATCTCAGTTCTGCATGAACTAATAGCAAAGTCAGATTCGGTTTTCAAAACTTCTTCCACATCCAGTCACAGCTCCGGCCCATTTACAGTCCTGTCTTCCAGGATGTTTCTTTGTAAATAAATAAATAATGGATAAATAAACCAGGACTGATCCCTACATCTCATAAGCAATAAGATGACACCCCAGTTCTGACTTGGCTCCTCTCTCTGCCCATGTGTGGAGGCATCCACACAGCTCCGTTCTCACCATCTCCTCTTTCCTGCTCTCCAGGTCTTTGGACCAATGAAACCATGTAGCAATATTAAAAGCAGGGCATTACACATGTAAAATCAAGTATAGTGGTTTGATTTTAGATAAGAACTAATGAGTTATGACAAAGATTACCCTCAAGTGAGAGCCCCATGAACAAAGTACTTTTAGGAAAAAAAAAAGCGGAACTACAAAAAAAACAGCCACTCCCTTTGCTCTAATGGACCAGAATACTTTTCTAAAAAAGAAATCTTTCCCCCCAATCCTTAATTTAATTTACTTCTCATTTATTAAAGTATCTTGACTTGGGTGTCTGATGAGCTTCAGATGCTTGTCTTCTAGCTCCTCCTAAATGCTTGCTTTTGCCTTGAGCTCCTGCAGACCAGTGCACAAGGAATACGTATGTTGGATCCCTTCAGGAGCTCAGCACACTTTCAAGACTCTGCAGAATATGCAAAATACATGCTGCTAGAGATATCAGCATCAAGCCACCGGCCTAACACTACCACTTAAGCACACTATCTTCCCCTCCTGAAAAGTTCAAAAAGAATTGCAGGGGATGTTAAAGCAAGCAGTTAGTTCCTTGTTGAAAAAAACTTTTTGAAACTGATGAGCCAAAATTAAGAGAGGTCTCTAACTCTTCCCACTGAAAGATTTCCTTGTCTTGTTTTTACTTCTCTTGGCTATTCTAAAATGACAAGCTGAAAACTTAAAGGCCAGTACTGATGCTTTAATTTGTAATATAAATCATTTAAGCATCTACATATATCTAAAAGAACAAAGCCATCACCACATGCCTCACATCTGGTGAGTATTAATAATGCTTTCCACAGACTGCTTTGTAGAAAACAATTTCTTGGTTATATAAAGAAGAGTAAAGATTTAAATCTATTGTGGAAGGGAACAAATAGGATTCTTTAACCTTTAAAGAATCCAGTCATCTGCTCAAGTACTTGAAGCTAAATAGTCCTGGCTATCAAACAACCCAATTAAAACCAACCTGGAAGGAAGTCAATAGGCTGTATATCAAGGAAAAACACCAAACACATCACTAAGAAATGCACATCTTTTGGCAACTGGGAATGGAATGTGCAAAGGTTGATCATTTTAAGGTACTAAGTGCTAGGCTTTAGAAACTGTCTGTATAAGAACATCATGCAGTGTTGAAGATTCAGAGCCCTACATATCACAGAGTGAAGGTGGGGCTGGAACAGAGGGGGAGGTATCTGCCTCTAAACACAAACAAGTCAGACTTGTTTGACAGACAGCTATATTTGAATGTCAGATTTATTTGACATTTTCTAGTTTCTTCATACATGTAAAAAATAGCACTTCCACATCTTCTGCCCTTATTGTCTTTCCTGGTCCACTGCAAAGGCCAGTTGTTTGAAAGACAACAGGGACAATAATAGTGGGGTGTGACTGGAGCTACAAACTTCCTGATGGATGTTTCTGCATCTCTGCTGGTCATCTAATTGTAGGAGAGAAAAGGAAACCAGGTTTTTCAATGTGTTACATTTTGAAACTTCTGAGGCCTTGGCTTCAAGTATTTGTCAAAAGTTCTGCCTCCTCTGTGATGTTTCTTGCCTGCTAAAATACGATAAATAAATAAATACACCTGAGCTTTGACTGGCTGATAGCAAATAGTAAGCAACCAGCCCATTCACGAACTGCTTGCAATCTTACGACATAAAGTGTTGTAATAGAGCTGAAGATCATATGAGAATTTGGCCTTATTTCTCTCCCCTGCTAAATACAAAAATACATCATGTCAAATCCTTATCAAGTTACTAATTAGCTGAATTAGGCATCAGTCTCTTAACAAGCAATAGTTCCTCTTTGGACATTCATTTCTTTAAAGCTGGCTATTTAATTCACTGAAAAAACTAATAAGGTATTGGATTATATCATCAGTGCCAGATGTAGTCCAATTCATAAAATCTCTTGGAACAAATCAAATCCTCTTTTTATTGCCCATCTGATTCATGCTGATCTCAAGGGTTCATGTTTCCATTCATGTTTTCATTCTGAATTCAACATAACAGCACTGTGCTCGCTGTTACATAAATTAACAGGACATTTAGGATCTCCAGTGAAATCCCAAATTATGCAGTGCTGCAGCAGGTAAAATCTTTAACAACTGAACACTGAACATTCATGAAGCATCTACAAGAGCAAGCCCCCGGAAGGAAGGGTTTGAACTTCCACCTTCACATGGCTGTGGCCTCCCAGGTTTTGGAGCTAGACTGATCAAAGAGAACTCCTCTCCCTCCTCTCCACACAGAACTTGCCCTCTGCACAGCTGACGTGCCTTTAGTAGCATCTCACAGTGATTTACAGCCATGCTGTAGGAGGAAAGAGTCAGTCAAACCTGTGCTGCAGCTCAGCAAAATTGCTTGAAGCTGAACAAACTGGTGCATTCATGCCAAAAAGAGAACAAAATCTCTTTGCAGGCAAAACCACAATTCTTAGACAGAAACACAAATATAAACATGCTCTGAAGATCCTCCCCCAACCAGGGTGAAGCATTCACTGTGGAAGTGTTATCGCCTGTAAGTAGATGTATTTTCACTTTTCTGTGCCACATAGGGAACATCTCTCAATATTAATTTTTAAATAGGTAGCTTGCAATGAACATCTGGCTGTCATTCAGAAGGTAAAAGGACTTTTGGAAGTTTGTAGAAAACACCAGCAAAACTTGCTTCAAAGTCTGTTTGAGCAAAAGTCATCTCTCGGATTAAGATTTTATGGTTTTCCCCTCTCTAACTTTCCCCTGCAGCTTCTGGTCCAGGCTCGGACCTCCCAATCCCCCCTCAATGCCAGCCCCTCGCAGCCAGCCTCAATGCCCTGCAGAGAGCAGCCCAACACTTTCACCTCAGCATGTTTCCTCACACATGTCCCTGGCATGAGCAGAGGAGCAGCATGACCATTGCTGGTAGGGAGCTGAGTAAAGAAATAAAGCCCAGCCACCAACTGGGCAGGAAAAAGGAATTCCTGGCTCTGGGACAGGAATTTGAGAGGGAAGTCACCATCCTACAGCATTGCCAGCTGGCCCCAGCCCTGCTGTGCTCTCGTGAAGTAGCAGGCTCTTCCCCCCAAAAGCAGAATCCCTCGTGCAGAACACAGAGCTTCTGACAGAGCTTCAGGTGTCCCCATGCCACAAACAGCTCCGCTCCCTATGAACAGGCCACGTGCTCCCTCAAGCACACTGCCACACAGAGATACTGGCCCAGCTGCCAGAAACATTACAGCTGCATTAACATGGGGCTGGATCCGGCTCATTAGCTCTGGCTGACACTGAAGCCATCAGCCTTGCCTCAGAGGAGGAGTAGTGTGGCAAGCACTGCTCCATTGGACCATAGCCATCCTGCTCTAGTCCCAGCTAGTGCTGGTCTAGCTCTGTACTGTAGCTGCAGACCCTTGCTAAGGAGATGAAGAAGAATTTTAAAAAGGCACAATAAGCTGCCCTACACTCATTCACCACCCTTAGCAGAAAAGAGTCTGTACCTAACCTGAAAAATACTGGGGGTTTTCAGACATGTGAATGACTGGTTTTCAAAAATGTTTAAAAGTTCTTATTTTTAATTTAGGGAAAAATTCAGAAATGCTGAGACTCCATCTCACAATTTTTTTTCAAATAGAATTTAAAAGTAAAGATTGTTTTGGAAATGGAAATTCCCATTCAAAATGTTACCCTAGGGAAGCCCTCCTGTTGGTTGCACTCAAGGACTACCAGCTGACATTTCCTCCTGGCATGCTAAAGCAGCACTCTAGCTGCTTCCGTTACCTACAGCAGCTCAAGAAGACAGAGCCGATTGCTCCACAGAGCTGCACAACAACAGACTTGAGGCAAAGGTCACAAGCTGCAGCAAGAGAAATACCAGTGGGGTATAAGGGTGGAAAGAACATCAATAGAAGCAGTAACACATTGGAAAAGGCTGCCTGGCAGGGCTGTGGGGTCTCCCTCTGCATAGTGTTCATGCTTGATCAGTGCAGGCTGAGCAATCCGAGGTACTCACGACGTTAGCCCTGCTTTGAGCAGTGTGTCAGACTTAAATCACCTCTGCAGGTTCCCTCCAGCTTACTTGGTGGCTAAAACACAGCCCATTATAACAATTTCAATGCTGTCAGCTGTACTTTACTCCTCAAATTATTCTGGTCAGCCTTTCCTTTATATTAACTGAAACACCTTTTATCGCTTCTGCACAGCAAGTGTCTCCTGGTGGCTGAAATGAAGAAAGATGTTTTCTCCAGACGGATTATGTAAACTATAGAACTAATATGACAAGAACAATTGCTAGTACCCTCACAGAATTTCAAACAGAAGTTTTCCGAAAACATTTAAATCAATTTCCAACTTCCTAGGAAATTTCTGAAATATTGCTTTTACATAACATGACAAATTCCAAAATGCCAGCGTTTTCCAAATTTAAACACCTCTAATTTTAATTCCCATCATGTAACTAAAAACTATGACAAAACATGTAAAGGACTGGTAAGTGCAATATACATCTAAGAATTCAACAGGTTCAGAAAATGTCTTTCGAATTATTAGGATATTTTCGTTATGACAATTGGTGTATAATCATATATTGCTCTACAGCAGATCAGAAAAATAAAAGGCCCTTGATCTTATAGCATCATTTTTCTGGAAGAATGATTTTAGAGACATTGCTTGCTATGTGATTTCAATAAAAGTAGAAATGGAAAAGACATCCTCAATGTGGCTGCAACCTGTATCGTTAGGGAAGGATAGGAATCTCAGCCTGGTGTTTGCTTGATTGTTTTCAGAGAGTACACGGCCTCTAGAAGAGGCTATGAGCTCTAGAGACTATTTGTAAGAGTGATCACAGTTGAATATGGGTAGGTATAAAGCCAGTACCTTTTTGGGGGAGCAGAGGAAAGAATAGAAAACATAGTAGGTCATTCAGAAAATGTCCTGAAATTGCCTTTTCTTTTTTTAAAAAATCAAAGCCACATTCTTGAATCTTAATACAAGGAAAGCATCTGTTATGTAATTAAACATTTCAGAAATAGCTGGACTTTCATCTCCAGAATGAAAGGTAACAAGCATTTTCACTACAAATCTATGAATTATAATAAGGCTCATTAAAGACTTGGGAAACAAAAAAAAAGGCTGTATGCTCAAAATTTCCAAGAGAATTATTCTCTAGACCTTTACTGATGCTTGTTGCTAGAATCAATCTGCAACTTCACAAAGAAAGGAGGTTTAACTGCAAAGTGCTGAATCACTGCAATAGCAAAAAAAAGCCATTCTGAAACCTGGCAGAACCTAAATGGCTGCAGCCCACCACCTGCCAGGCTGCTCCAGAGCCCAGCAGAGGGACACCCCCCTCCTCCATTTGACACTTGCTCCAGCTGGCTCTGGGCACACCAGGGGTTTAGCAAGCCCCAAGAGCCTCAAGTGAGTCCAACTCTGACATCTTTCCCTCCCAATCATGCTTTCTGTCCACATATTTGGCTCCCTAGGACTAAAAAGCAATGCAAATGTAGCTTTCCATTCTCTTATTCCAAGTATTGATGTACTTGATGAGCCAGCAACAGGCTTGGGAGGCAACTGTTTGCGATCACCACACTTTGCAGAGGGGGCTAAAATATGACTAAAATATGGAACTCCCAGGGGAGGGAAAATCAGCATGCGACTGAACAAACTCTGCCTTACCACTTGGGTTTGTTGTTCAACAATTAGGGAACAGATATTTCCTCAATGTACCACAGAAATTAGATGCAGTTATTCTATAATGCCTATGTCAGTACCATGCTAGATACTGCAGAACTATCACAAACAGTCGACATTGCTGTTTGTTCAAGGAAATTAGAAACTGGGAGAAGCATATCATGCTGACATCTAGAAGCAGATTCAACCTACTACAGGGCCATAATTCTGATTTATGATGAATATCCCCAGCTAATCTGTCAGAAGATGATCTGTGTGAGAAGACAAGATAAGTGTGCTTTTCCTTACTTGGCTGCGACAGCACTGGAAATGTGTTCAGCATACCCTGGGTTCTACCATAGCTGCTGGGGGCAGAAAACGGATGCATGTCTTTTTAAGTCAAATTCTGCATGGATTTAGATCAAGAAGCCCCACTTAATCCAGCAGACCACATCACTCCCCAATGGAAGACCATGGATTTTCCTCTGATTTCATCAGTAGGTGCAAATTTTGCCTATTTCTGCAAAAGTCTTCATACTTTTTGAAGCTCCTGAATTGTTGACCTCCCAAGCCAGTTCCACAGAGTGCAGTTCAGCAGACTACAATGCCAAGAACAGAAGTCAGGAGAAAAGCAGGGGGGAAAATTACTGAGCATGCTTTAAAATAGACTGCAGTTATATTTAGATATTGAAAGATCTCTTATATTTTTGTTTGAAACTTAATCGTAGTGGTAATCAAATCTGCTACAAGCATGGTTTCTTCATTTCCCTTTCCTTGACCCTGTAGGACTTTCTTTGGGCTATTGGGAGCCGCTTTCCTGGAATTGCCTTGCAAGCACCTGCTTTGCTGCAGTTCAGCCAACAACCTCATCTTTGGAAAATGAAGGAGGAGAAAGGAAGAGCTGTCAAAGATAAAGCTACACTTAACTGTAACTATTGTTTGTAGCTGCTCCTGCAAGCTAAATAGCATTACTGTTCTGAGGATAGATAAAAAATATAATGTAAAATGCATCTCTTTTTATAGCTGGTTCAAAATTCCCACTAATACTGAGATTTAAATGAAAGAAAGGAGAGAAACTTAATATACATACTCATAAGTACAGGAGCTGGCAAAACGCCAACACATATTTTAAAAAGAGAAGTCAGTAACTCTTAAAAAGCACGGAGACAACGTAACACCTCAGAAAACAAGGAGGTGACTGTTTGTGAGCGAATGCCAAGTTCACACACTTGTCCTGAAAAACTCCCCCTGCCCTACTGAAAACAGCTTCATTCCAGGGTGAACGTGCCATCTTCTCATATAAGAACACAAAGAAAGAGCACAGCAAAGCAAAATAAGAATGCACATTACTTCTAGTCCACGAGAACAAATGTTAAAAGGCAAGCATTGTGCCAAAAGTCCCTCTTACTGTCACGTAAAGACTTACTGAACAAAGGCTGTTTGTCTCCATTAAACCTTTTTTCCTATACCTCGTACTTGGCATGTCAAAAGTTGTTTGGCAGGAAAAAAAAAAAAAAAGAAAAAAAAAAAAAAAGAGCAAAATCAAATCATTCAAAGCTTTGGGTTTTTTCTGCTTTCTTTTCATCTTTAGGATGTTGAAAACTCAGGTACTATCTTTGCATACACCACTATTCATCTTTAATTTAATAAATGATCTCTTCAATGTATTAATGGTTACCAGTGCATATAAATTAGCATTTATAAAAATCAATTACATTGTCTCATAAGACAGAGGAGAAACCAAGACCTTCATCACTGGATCATTTGTATTTATCTGTTAATTATAAACCTTAATTGTCTCTTCTTATCAGATCCATTTGCATAAATTGCATAAGTTTAACGTTTAACAGGTTTTAATACCAGAATACAATTATTCTTTAAGCATTCTTTGTTGAAATATTCATTATTAATTATAGCATTAAAATTAGAAGTTCTGATAATTGACCTTGGCTTCTCCTTGGCTCATCATCATCTGTCCATTGAGGTCATTTATCTCATGATTATGCATGCTTTGTGGCTCCTTATTACTGATGTACTCAGTTTTAATTGTACTTTATAGCCTGTCAGATTTCTCTGAATTTTGACTTAAAGCAGAATATTATGCAGAGTTCCACAAAAGTGGACTTTTTATAGTATATTCATCCTCTTAGCATACCTACACATAATGACATAGAGGGTGAAAGGACTTTTTCTGTATCTGGACTATTAGGTTCAACTATTTCTATCCTGGTGAGGAAAGGCTTCTTTTCATCAGATGACTTAAGAAGTAAGAGAGACATTTAAGCTTCCAGCTAGCCTTGGAAAAAAAAGAATTAGCCAGGTATTACATTTGGTAGGTCATCTAATAGGCCCTTGTTCTTCTTCTGACCAGAAATCTCTAGCTGTCCTTTTCACTTTAAATATTTTTGAGGCTCGAGCACAGGAAATAATGAAATAAGCGAAAAGATGACCAAGACCAAATGTTGACAGATGTATTCACCTGAATTTGACTGACTTGAATGTAAAGATTTTTTGAAAAGTCATGCAGTGCAGAGGTGAAAACAAGTGAGTTTCACATACAGGGATTTACTGTACTGGATTTTTCTTCCAGTCAAAATTATTCATGCTATTCATTTAAGTAAATATTTTAGATATCATCAGATATACATCCAAGGAGAGAGACTAACATTTAAAAAATATTAAACAAGGCTTTTTTATATTGCCTACAGTTGCTATTATTAAAATGCTAGAAGTGCCTCAGGTCAATAGCTTTTAGTATATTCTTCTTAAGAGAGGAAACACTGAGTCAAGTCCACTTGAAATTTTCAGCATGTCCTTTGACTGATCTGTGCTCCCTAATTCAAAGATTCAAAGCTACTGAACTCTTCTCTGAAAAGCACCACCGACGTATTTCCAGCCAATTGCTGGCACCAGGGTTTCCTGAGTTCAGTTTTCAAATTCAAGTAAAACCTGAAAGTTACTCTGTGCAAACCATCTTTTTGCACCAAGGACTTTCTTCTGCTGGGGTTTCCCATGCAAAAGTGTATCCATGAATCAACAGAAAACAAAAAATCAGTAATGGATGTTAATGTCATTACAACTGATTTGGTCTATCTTCATCGTAACTTACCTGTCCAAGAGCACACAGATTATGACTCCTACTGATGGGAGCCTAAGGAGAGCTGGTCATGCAAAGTAGAAGTAATAGGAAATTGTCAATGCTTCCTCACAGAGGCTTACAGGTGACTGAGGGAATACACTGATCAATTGTTAGTCCTGGCCATCATCTTCGTAATAACTTGAGGCTGCTACTTGGTCCCTAAAAGGAGACCAATATGTGGCACTAATTTGGAGAGCATTGCCATTTTTTTTCCTGCTTGAAGGTCAGCTACAGTTATCTATTTCATCTCAAAGCCAAGTTGCTAGAAAATTCTTCACTTAATCAAGACTTTGATGCCTGATTAACTGGGCAGACATCTTTTATGCAACTACATTAACCACCTTGATTTACGTTTAAAGGAAGGATGGCAGTATCTTGGACATGTTATCCTTTAATCCCCTCATCTTGGGAGAAGAGCCTGAAGCAAGAAGTTGCCCAAGACATTTTGCAGAAATTCTGCAGGAGAGAATGTATGGTGACCAGAAACACCGCAGGGAAGCTGTGCCTTGCATGTGTGCTGGACTCTCTCCAGCACAGGGGCTGCAGCTGGGCTCTTGCCACACTTGAGATTTCCTGTTCCTCCACCACTCATGTCCCCTGGCCCAGCTCTGCCCAGGAGCATGATAGCAGCATTTCCTTATGCCAGAGAAGAGGGAACAAACAATATACAGATACCTGCACCTTAAGCATCTACTGCACCACAGAACAAGAGATAAAACCCTTAACAATAGTTCCGCCCACATTAAGAGCTATAAACTACACCCTTTATTGTGCAGTGGGAACATAAGGATGTCACAGAAATCCACAGACTGTCAGAGGTTATTTCAAAGGCAGTTTTCTGTTACTCTCACCCTCTATCTAGTTTCCTTCTGAGGAAGCCGATCTAACCACAAGACGATTGTATTTTGGGCAGACCTGTTACCGCTGCCCAGGAGTGCCAAGCACCTGGCAATTCACCATTGTAACATCCACATACTATGGAATTACGGCCGGCCTAGTGGCTGCTGATCTACAGCAGATCTAATCCTACCTCAAATCATGTGCTGCAAGATGACAGCCACTCTCTTCAGCTGCAGGCAGAATAAGCAGTTTCAGGTAATCAAGTGTGATATTTCTAGGCTTTTCTATACAAAGTTTGCCTAGCAGAAAATGTTTATATGGAGTTTTTGTTTTGGGGTTTTTGGTTTGGTGGTTTTTTTGGGTTTTTTTGTGATTCTGCATAGTGGCTGGCCAGGAATGAGGCAGTTAGTGGTAACAAAATGAAGGTGGGCTGACAGGATAACCTGAGTGCTATATTCTGTTCATGTTCCCTGTGATTTCATGAGCCCTCTGTCAAAGCTGTCACATATAATGGCTCTTTTCAGACCACAGATTTTTCCTTCTATCTACAAAGAAACTCATTCAGCAGGCTTTTCAGCTGCTGGGTTCAGTGCCTGTAATTTCATTTACAGAAATGAAGGGGAGAATCTGACACTGGAATGTTTGGCTCTTTTTGTGTTCAGATCAGTCAAATCTAGGTTGCCCAGACTGTCTCTCCTGGGTATGGAATGAGGGTCCAGCCTCTTCCCCTCTGCAAAATACCTCCCTTTAAGTCTGCTCTCCAAGTCCCTCTGCTGCTATTGTGCCGTGTGTGCCAAGGAGTTGCAAAGGTACCTCACTTCTACTGAGCTATTTATCTCTGTATATTCTCAAACCTTCTGAGTCATATAAGGAGCAGATGAGGGATCTGGGGTTGTTTAGCCTGGAGAAAAGGAGGCTCAGGGGTGACCTTATCACTCTCCAAAAGTACCCAAAAGAAGGGTGTAGCCAGGTGGGGCTTGGGCTCTTCTCCCAGGCAACCAGGGACAGGACGAGAGGAAATAGCCTCCTGCTGTGACAGGAGAGGTTCAGGCTAGACATCAGGGAGAATTTCTATACTGAAAGGATGGACAGGCATTGGAATGGGCTGCCCAGGGAAGTAGTGGAGTCACCATCCCTGCAAGGGTTCAAGAAACAACTAGATGTGGCACTTAGTGCCATGACCTTCAGTTGGTCAAAGGTTGGTCTCTGTGATCTTGGAGCCTCAGCGGTTCAATGATTCTACCTGTCTTTTCTGGCTATACCTCCAGGGCCAGCTGAAACAGAAAGAATCATTCCAGTCAAACTGCAGTTTTTGCTTCCCTTTTCTGCCTTGAGGGACCCCTTTCTGCATTTCCCTTTAGGCCAGCCAACCAGGGCTGTTGCAAAGATATTAAAACTACATTGTCATTGTAACTTTACGCTCACTTGTCAATGCTGCTAGAAACACCAGCTACCAAAATCATTTCCTTTTGTCATTGCATCAATTACATCATCCCCAATTGCATTACTCTCTTCTGCTGGTTTTCTTTCTTAATGTTCTTCAGTTGTGAACATGTCATTCCTACTTGGAGCAGTCAGGAAGATAGGAGGCAACTTTATGCATAGAGTTACCACAGAAGAAAACATGGCCGCATAATCACACAGCTTTTTTCCTCCCTAAACCTATAGAATGTCATTAACCAGAAGCAAGAACTGCACCACTCCATGCAGAGTTGTCAGGGTCAAGCCATGTGGGATATTTCCAAGAACAATCACTGACACCATGATGATCATGTTGACAATGAAGGATAATTCCTCCTGATTTCTTAAGGCAACCATTCACAAATAATCCATCAAAGAGTACACCAATATTAGATCTGCTGCAAAGAAATCTGGCATTTTTCTCAGCTGTCACTGCATGAAAAAGCCTCTAACCATGACAACTAAAACTTTGGAGAGGCCTGTTTCAAGGGGTAGAGCAGGTTAAGTCTCCTTAGAGACTTAGACTTAGGCCTGGGTGACTGTAGAAAACCGAGGTCTTACTCCGTTGCGAAAGCTGAAACATTAGTTCTCAAATTCCCCTGCAGTCAGCCAGATTGCATTCATCCCAGTACAACACAGGATGAGCAGGTTTAACCCTGAAAGCATATCTTACTATCCTCAATACTAAGAGGTTTTCCCTCTTTGCCTCTAGAACATACTGACAAATACTAAATCCCTTTTTGTGACTATGTAGAGCCCCATTCATTACATTTATGGAGAAAGAAATCCTGTGCTGACCTCTAAGAAAACTGAGGCCAACGTTGTTTTCTTAGTATTACATATATATGACAGAATACTCTGCTCCCTTTCTTTTCCTGGAATACAAGCAGGTTTCATGTTTCCCTTGTGTATAATTAAAGTAGTTACCCTCTGGCCAACTCAGATTGTTGTTTCTGAAAATTGTTTTTCTTCTGGTTTTATTGGGCAATGTAATTATTTGAATCGCAAGAGAACAGTCTGAAGAAAATCTGGGATATCAAGCCCATCAGCTCGCAGATTTCCCAGACAGTCAGGGGCTCTAACAAACCTTGCTATCTTTTTCTTTGCATAACAAGACAATAAAAGTGCAGTCGTTTAAAGAACCAGTTTGCAATGTTGAGACGTGCAATTTAAAACCCAGTAACCCAGTTATGAGAAACTTTAATATTTAATGTGCAGATTAAGTGCACATTTAAAAACTCGTGAATGCATGCAACTCATGCAAGCTACAGAACACACTTTGCTTTAACACAAGGTCCCTGGCACTTCAGAAGGATGAAGCAAAGAAAACAGCACTCCTTGTTGACTTTATAATCCTTGCAGCTGACAGGGCTATCAGATTCTTGCTACATTGCAAGGTAAGTTTACATTTACCTCCTATAATATGCTTACCCCTCGTTCAGACCCCTAACAAAGAAAACTGTTCATCAAGAGAATTATGGACAAAAATGCTAACTAATGAGCAGCAATGGCAGTACTCTCCCCTGCAGCATGCAAAACAGACAACTGGTCTGCATCCTGCTCTAGAAAAGCAGGCAAAAGAAAAAAAGAGGTAGAAGAAGATCCAGAAAAGCCACCAGGTCTTTTTTAAAAGCAGGTAATAAATATATCAGCAAAACTGGGGCAATGAAGTCACACTGCCACTTCTCATAGCACTCTGCAGCAGGGATAGACATGATACTTGCTTTGCAAGAAGGGTCTTGGTAAGATTCATGGGACACTTTTGATTATTATGAGCTTCTCTGGTTCCCCCTCAGCTGCTCCTGTGCAGAGCCCCTCTACTTAGCAGGAGGCAAAAAAGTCACCTTGCTCCTACTCTTAGCAGTTCCATGTCTAACTAAAGCTTTGATTGTTGTGCTCCAGAATACATCAAACCTATGCTGGTTCTCTAGGCCCCCAGCCTTTGTTGAGACCTTGCATAAAACTTCTGAATAGAAAAGGCTGTCCTATATGCTGCTGCCCACAGTTTCTGTTCTTAAGCCACAAAGAAATAATTGATCTAAAATTTCCAGGAATCCCACCCCAGGCTCCAGAGAAAGATGAATCTTGTGCCTTGTCTTTTTAAATTTAAGAAACAGCTTTTGATTGAGATGGCTCTGCTTTTTGATTAAAGTGAAAAAGCAAGTGGAGCAGAGCTTCTCAATAATACTGAACTTTACAAAGCATGCAATAATTTAAGACTGTGCTCAGCATGCATAAAGTAACAAGCATTTCATATTAATGCAGTATCTGAAGTGCACAAATAAAAGATAATTGAGTCAAAAATTTAAAATAAACCCCACACTTCTCCAGAGTGTAGAGTTCAACTAGAAGTATTAAAAACGGTCTGAAGTAGATTGTCATAGCCCTCTCTTTGCAAGTATTGGGTAATAAGCCAAGTTAGAATCATGCCAGTGGCTTCAAAGAGGTTACACTGGCTCTAAGCACCCCACAACATTCATGTTTTGACACCCCATAATAAATAATTGGACTTTATTGTCCTTCTTAACACATAAACACTTAGGTCCAGATTAAGAGTATTAAAGTTCCTAATGCATCTGAATTTTTATTGATTTCAGTGGACCCTTAGACACAAGGGTGGAAATCATATGTGCAAACGAGCCTTAGCCAGTTACTGCTACATGGCACCTAAAATTCCATTTATAACCAAGTGCAATATAAGAAAATGTTACATAAAACACAGGATGAGAAGAATAGAAAAGGCAATAAGTTGTGTAGGTTTCGTTTAGACTTTTTGTTTGTTTTTAGCTAAAAAAATCTAGGGCGTCATAATGAAGATTACTTTTCCCAAGGATGTTGATAGGAGGAAAAGACATTAAATTACATGATGGGACTCTGAAGTTGAGACAGAAATTAGGCTTTCTACAGGCAACCTTTTAAGCAACTATCAGCAACATGGTCCTAGCACCAAGGGTCAGTAATTTTGGATTTAACACACAAGAAAACAAGAGACCATGAAAGAATATTTGCACATCCCATTTCAGTGTGAGACAACTGAAGACATTGAAATCTCTATCAAAATTAGTGACACCCTAGAAGCTGAATTTTCCATTAGCTGCAGGAAAAACCTTTCAGCCGTATTGAATGGCAATAGCTATTATACATGCTTGGATGAGGCAGCTTCATTTCTCCTTTATCAAGCTGGTTTTCTCTTTACTAACAGCCCTCTATCCAAGTGCTCAGAAAGCTACTTTTAAATACTCTTATATTTTCAGAGGCTCATGCTAAGTTTGCCATTTTCATCCAAGACAGTAATTTCAAACTGATGAACCTTTAGCTATGAGGATCTAAAGGTCATTTAGGGAGTGTTGCTTTCCACGTAGCTGATTCTCACCATATACTCAACTTCTATGCAGCTGATTTACTTCTGCACATAACCAATCCATTCCTTCCTGTCAGAAAACATTTTTATTTTACTCCAATCATTCTCACACCTCACTGACTGCTTGGGCTAAAAATTATTTTTTTAGATGTCGTCAGTCTTTCCTTTCTCTGCTGTCACTACTTCAAGTGGAAAAAGATTCCAGTATCTGGGTAATTTAGTACATTCCCAGGGATTCCTCCAGGTCAAAGCCATCTAGAAGAAACACCAAGGAGGGTGTTGATACAAGTACCACAGACCACCTGAATTTATCACCACCCAAATTTATCACCACCCTTTCTGAATCCACTAGTAATGTTTTAGCACTTGCTGCTAGTCTTGAGAATCACAAAGAATTTACTGCCTTGGTGCCATGTTGTGGCTTCAAAGATCCGGAAAGCAACTCAGTGTTTCAGAAAATTTTGTTCCACTGTTTTTCTGAAACCTAAATGACCTAAGTTCTGGGTTTTCATTACTCCCATCATTGAAATATAATTCTAACTCTGTAAAAACATCTGTTAGTCAAATTCCAGGGGAAAAAAAAAAAAACAGAACAAAAAAACAAGTCCCAGAAGTCTCTACTTCTAAACCTCTTATCAGCTTCAAATCATAACTTGTGTTTAGTCTTCATTCTGCAGACTAGAGTTTGTCAAGCACAGTGTTGCTTATGTCGTTTCCATGTTCTCATCACATTCATTAATATTTTAAACAATGAAAAAATGGGTTTATTATTTGTGTTTTGGAAATGAAATGAGCTCTTGTGCTCTCAAAGGAAGGAGTTTTTGAGCTCTCACTTCAGCGGGCTGGCCTTGGACCCTCTGCTCACACATACATGGCAATCACCTTACTTGGTTTTAGAGACATATTCTGACCCTGCTGCAAACCGTGCTGCTTCCAGTGACTTCCAGCAATAGGAGCTGTCAGTGAAGCTGGGAATGCTCCCAGTCACAGAGCAGCAGGTGTAAATGCTCTTCTACCCCAACTCACTAAATACCTTAGGACTTGGAAAAATGAGGGCAAAAGAATGATAATCAGCTTATCTATTTCATTCCTGACTGAAGTACATCCTTAAAGATTCTATCCATTCTTCCATGTTCTTTATGGGCACAGGCACTGCTCCCAGAGGGCAAGATCTTCCCCTCTCTAAATACAAAACTATAAAGCAACTTGAACCCCAAATCTCAGGCTTGCCAGGAAATTATCCATACCAAATGGTGATTCAAGAGCCTTCCATTTGCCTAACTTGCTATTTTTAACACACAGGACAGCCTATGCCAATTAAAACTAAATGGAGCCTCAGAGTTCCCTACTAGCTGCATTTCAGGCCCAAGCAGCTTGACTCCCCTCACAGAGTGTCAAACCCTTCCATACGCACAGAGCACAATTTTGGTATGTTGACTGAATGCAGCACAGTGCTTTTTGCTTTCTCTCTGCAGCTTAGAAATAAATCTCAGAGAAGATTTGGCAAATTTGGTGGACTTCATTTCTACCACTCTTTACACTCAAATCTGCACAGAGTGATAAAATACTTCTCTTCCCAGTGCTGTATGGGGACTTGGGCTTAAGGAGCACTTTCTGTTAAGTGCATTTATCCCATTCTTTCCTCTTTTGCTCAGTGGAATTCTTGATAATATGTAACTATTTGGAGGTCACATCAATTATTGCAATCTAAGATGCCATTTCTGGACTGAAAGTAAGAGCACCTTCAGTTTAGCAAAATTTAATAGAGGTTGTTAAGGGTGTCTGACATTTTTTGACCTTTGCTCTTCTCTTTCAGAGTTTAAATAGGTCTGATTTAATTAGGCAGAAACAGTTTAAAAATGAATGCAAATGTAAAGGCTCAGAAGGAAGGATACATGTATAAGAAAAATTACCAATTCAGTATCTTCAAACTGCAGCCAAACAAATCATGGTCCACATTGATGAGGATAGAGTCAGCGGGAGAAATTTTACTAGTTGGAAATTAGGAAGAGATCATGTCAGCACCAAATTATGGTTAGAGAAAGTCTAAAAGTGAACCCAGCTCATGGGTTTTTTTTCAGCTGGAAACATAGACAGCCTTTGGAAGTGTCCACATAGAAGTACAAGAATTTTTCTGTCTGGCCATCTCATCTCCCTACACTGAGGATTGTTTTCCTTCTGAAGGAAGAAGCCTTTTCTCTAAGTGAGCAGGACAAAGAACAGGTAAATTCAAATAACCAGAAACTCCTAGGCTAGCAAAAAGCCTTGAGGTCTCACATATAATCTTTCTCCAGTTTGGTTAGGAACCTGGAAAAAGTGCACTGACATCAAGTTAAAAAGCATTTTCTAGGCTGATAATTTGTGTAAGTCAGCTAAGAGCCAGCTGGGAGTGAGGGGCTCAGAAAACATGTCCTTTTCTCATGGGGTTCACTGTTCCTAACTGGAGTGTTAAGAGGGTAGTTTAGCTCCAAAGAGGATGTTTAGCTTCTGCTTCAAACTGGCACACTCTGTCATGACCCTGGCTTTTATTCTTGTAACCTGGCCTTCTTCCACGCATTATTACTACCTCTACTGTCTCATCTCCTAAACATAAAGAGACACTGACATAAAAATACTCCTGCTCTGTGCCTAATGGAAACATATAGCACACAGAGTGTCCCCAAAGCTCCATAATGCCAAAGCTCTGAGAGGAAAATTATATTACATTGTAAACATTACAACTTCTAAAGTTAACTGACCAGTAGCCCACATCCCACTATCAAATGGCTTATTTATCTGCATTACTTACAATATATCCTTTATCTGAACAGTCATTTTAAAATAAGGTCACTATCTTGAGAAAGAAAAATGCATCAGAGTACAGTTGTATAATTATTTTCAAAAGCTTTATGGAAATCATTACATCATTTAGGCTGTAGAATTGAATCTCCCAAACTAATGACACTCCTGTCTACAGATCTGATATATAGGTCTGCTGATTCACAACATGAATGTGATCTTGTGCAGGTGGAAAGAGATGCACATACATGCACATATCTACAGGTGAAGGTGGAGATGATGTAATCGATGGTGGCAGGACCCCAAGACATCAAATTATTTTTTTTAAAAGTAGTATATGCATTAGGGTATTATCTTAAAAGGGAAACCAAAGTATATTTAGACAATAGATAGGGAAAATTTTACAAAACAGATAAAGGAAAAAAATATTGCTCTGTAAATCAAGATAGGTGAGAGGCGGGGGAGGGAAGAATAGGAAGCCAGTTATCACAAAACCCCAGGAGATAACAGTGTGGAACTGAAGGATGAAATCTTAGATAAAGGTAATTAAAATATTTTCTATGGTACATTAGATTTGAACTTCATTATAGTTGGTGTTTTGGAGTCCATACTGATACAAGCTAAAACATACTAGAGATATCCAAAGCAATCAGAATCATCTTTATAGCTAAGAAAACAAGTAGTCTAGCTCACATCAACGTTCTGAGGCTATTGCTCTTTTCCATCCCCAGCCACACTGGGGTGAGCAGAGAACAGCTTGAGAAGAGAAACCAAGTAAATTGCATACCTGGGAAATGAAGGACTTCTATAATGAAATTAAAATCTGTATTAGAAAATGTGAATTACAGTCAAACAAAGAGGTGGGCTTTCAGAAACGAGTAAAGCACATGACATGGGACAATGCACCAGGTGTTAAGCACTACATAAAATATTTGTCATGGGTTCTTCCACACAGATACCCAGGACAAAAGTCAAGCAAAAAACTTTCAATGACAGTTGTAACGAAAAGTTTACTGCATAACTGAAGAAAATAAGACTGAAAGATAAATTGAGGAGCTTGGCAACAAATCATATATTTGAAAACCAAATTACAGACTTTCGGCCAATAACAAAGAATTGGGGAGTTTATTTTGAACAAGTGGTATGGAATGAGTGCAGTTAAAGTAAAAGAAAAACCCAGGCACCTTTTCCATGGCTTTGTGCCAAGAGCCAAAAATTCCTGCAGTTCTTTTTATGATACCATATACAGACTTGATTTATTCCAGGGGGATGACAATTCAGCTGATATTTTTTGACAGAAAGTAAAATACTCAGATATTTGCATTGATGTCTACCAGGAACAAAACTGAGTTTTAGGCAGACTTTTCCTTACCTCTTCTGAGGAAACATCAAAGTGCTGCTGCCAGCAAATTACAGTTCAGGGAACTGGGACTTTGCTTGGTGCACACAGAAGAAAGTGCACTAAAGCTATTGAAACCAAATATTTGGTTTCTTCCTACAGTCGTAGGAAGCTGAGACCCTTCAAAGGAAGTGTTGGTCTCAGATGCATCTTCAGCACTGTTTGAAAATTCAGAATTGCTCAAGACCAACAGTTGCCAAGCATTCAGTTTGATATGCTAAAGAATTTTTTTATCATCCATGACTAACTTCTGAAAACCCATGACTGAAAACAAGTTTCTACTGTTTTCCTTTTTCCATGTTATGTCTGAATATTTTCACTGTTTTCCTATTGTAGCAATGAATACAATGCTAATGCTTTCCATTTCCCAAAATCCTGCATCAGAGCCATGCAGTAAATACAGACCTTAATTCATATTTCTCCTGATGGGTCTCAAGAGCAACAGTTTTCACTTCAGGGAAATTTGATGATCCAGCAGGAAAACCTAACAGAAATTTTGGCTTAATAGCTTCCATAGCTCTAAGGCATCTTGCAATAGTTTGTTTCTGTTCACCACAAGCTCAGTTATTAGCCAAACCCTCTGGCTGTCGACCAAATTATCTTGTGCTCCTGGGAAACATGGCCATTCACTTCCATTTAATCTTTAGGTGGAAATTAATGAACTAATTTCAGCAATTGAGCACCTACACCACTGCTTATTCCTTCTGAAGAGGCCAATATACAAATACTGAAACTAAAACTGAAATTTTTGATATCATGACACAAAGGTGGAAAGCAGAGCTGCTGTACTGGCAAGTTCTTGGATTCTGAAAGCATCCTGAGAGCTGAAATCGCACAGCATATGGGTGAAAGACCAAACCAGCAAGCTTCAAAGAGAAAAGTAAACTGCAACTACAGGCCTTAATCTGCTGCCTTGCAGCCATGCAGATAGCATTCACTACAAATAACTACGTCATTATGTTGGCTGTATTTAATTTCAGACCAAAAAATGCCCCTCAAATTTACCACAATTCATGCTCCAAAGGAGCCATGGAAGTGGAAGTCAGTATCTGAAAAATAGTATTTCACGACTTAACCAGAGAGTTATCTAGGATGCACAGTCCACAAGCCCATTATTTTGACAAATGTAGAAAGGTTTTCTGACCCCTTGAGACAGGCAATATGTCCTCCTGTTTTATTCTTTGGCCTTTTGATTTACATATGGAATGAACAAAATACTTAGTGGTGGGACCTGCAGGCACAACATTGGAGGGAAAAAGCTACCAAAACACATTCTGCATCCTGACAGATATCACGGATTGGCTTTTAGGTCACTTAATGCTATTACAGAGTGCTTCAGAAATTCATATAACACTGAACCATGCTGGGTTTTTTTGCTACCACAGGATTTAGCACTTTGGCATATTTATACATATGAATTGTGAAGGACTGACAGCAAGCAACTGACAGTCAAAGGTGGTACTATACAGACCATACATAGCTGGGGTCATTGTGTATTTTTACAGAAAATTGACATAAACTACCATAAAGATGTCACTACTTTTGCTATGTGTCTTGACTAAATCTGTATGAACATTTTATGCTAGTGTTCCCCTTACCAAAAGCTATTCCGTTTACCTGAAGTCACACCTCATCTAGTTTCATTCTCACCCTTCCTGAGAAACAAGATTTCCTCCCTCAGGCTTCACATACAGCCACCATAGGCCTACTTTGCAACACCCACCAGAACAGCATCAAAGGAGATAAGTGCCTGTTGAAATATTTATAAACTTGACTTCCATGCCAAAACACAAACCCAATCTTCAAGAAACTTCCTCCTTATACATGAGTTAGATAAACACCTATTTGAAGGAAAACACAACTAAGCTGTTCTGTGAGGTAGAAGAAGGAAAGTAAATGATTCAGGCCCAATTCAGTCACTCTGAAGCTGTTACAAAGGCCATGAGGAACACAGGTGTGACAACAGCAGTCAGTGAACTCCCTATCTTGATGGAAACTTCAACAGGCTGATGACTGATCCATCTGGAGGGCTGATCTAAACAAGACCTCTAAAACAAGGGCATCCCTGCAGAGAAAGCAAAGGAGTTGGTATTGACACTGCTCACACTCTAGAGAAAATGCACCAGGTCCCAGCAGTGTCACACTGGGACTTTTCAGTACCCCTTAGGTAAATATCTATTTATTTAACTACTGCAGGAAAGTTTTGCACTCCAGTACAGGCAGGAATTAAAGGAGTGCCTGCCAGGACTCATTGGCACTGTTAGGAGATAGACCAGCATGAAAGGTCTGCTCAGGAGACCCTTACAGGCATTCAGCTGGAGGAATTTCAAACCCAGATTTAGTGAAGTGAGGAGTGTATAACGGCTAGCATCTTACACAGAGAGCCTGTGTTCATCTTGGCACTCCCCTGCTGCCCCCCACGTCTGTCAACACTGCAGCTACATCCATCCTCACCCAACACTGAGTTCCAGAAGACCACGTACACTGACAGAGTTTGGCTTCACGTTAGCTCAAGGCCTTGATCACACCCTTTTGCCACAAACCCTCTGTTCAGATGATGAGAATGTGGCACCTGCAAGAAGACAAGGATGAGCTTGAGAAGCAGCCTTAGTACAGCAGAGCAACGCTCTTGTCAGCTTCTGTTGTCACAAGACACAGAATCCTTTGCTGCATCGTGCCAGTTTCAGAACTAGTTTAATCAAGTAAAAATGGGACTACCACTATGAGTAATTCCTATTTCCAGACCCTTTTCACTTCCCTGTGCTGATTACATCTAGCATAACTAGTACATTCACTTTTCTAGGAGAAAAACAATCTGGGATAGAACAATTAACCTACTGGAAAAACAGAAAGCTGTGAGATAAAAACCAAGACCATCTGAAACCTACGCAGTTAGGCTAAAAAATTGCCTGAAGGCATGTACTAGCTTTCACACTCTTATGCTTCTGCCTCTCCCCTGTTGGCAAACTCACAGGCACAGATACTCACCATTTAACAATTACTCTTACCCCGTTTTCTTTGCTGCTAAATAAATACTACTTAAGAAAAGACAATTTATGAGCCATTCTACAATTAGAAATATACCCTGGAAAAAAAATTGCTCGATATTGAAATAGCTAAAATTCTCTAGTGAGATCAGAGCTACCTACATGGGATGGAAATCCAGGTTTTTAAATGCAGTACTTTGATGAAGGAAATCTGAGAGTGGCACCCACTAAGATACATGTAAAGAGAAATCCAAGTAAGTATTAACCATTCTGTTGGTCAAACTAAAATGAGCTCTAGCAAAGCTTTCAGAAGTGCCTCAGGCAAATTTCAGTGTGTTTTAAGACAGAGTTATAAATTTAGCATAGGTATCAAAGAAAAGGGTACCCACCTAGTGGCAAGGAGTCACTTCACTGTAAACAGCAACCCCTATTTTTAGCAGTAAACACAGAACAGAGTTATGGAATCATTCAGGTTGGAAAAGACCTCTAAAATCATCAAGTACAACTATTCCAGTAGTGTTAAAGTCCCACAGCTGAGTAAGAGAAACCACCTCCAAAGGTAATGTTATTACTGATGGCAAAATGAATAGATATCCAGATATTCGTATCAGTCAAAGAAGCAGTGATGTTCTTATAATATTTATCAACCAGCATTTAACAAACATAAAATTTAAAAATAGCAGGGTCATGTATCATCTTCTTAATGTGTATAAAAATATGCTACAGCACCTACAGGCTGTAGCCAATGTGCCTCAAGAAAGCCATGGAAGTGATAAAGGATGTAGTGGGATGAGATGACAGCCTGAGAGAAGGAAAAGATACTACTGATGCATGCATGATACCCAAAGTCTCCATATGGAAGCTGTTTATCTTTCATCATTTTGTCCAGCTGTTAGAAAGGCTTTTGCACATCTAGTTAGAAAGGAGTCTGGACAATGTCTGAGTTACAGAGCTGCTCCTTGGTTTTATGAGAGTAAATGTGCAGAAGCCAGGAGAAAGGTGCTAGAGGTAGGAAGGAAGAGGGGAAAAAACCAAAACCAAACAACAAACCACCAACAAGGAAATGACTACTCAAATAGCTTCAGATGAAAAATTTGGGGAGTGATATCACTGGAGCCTTGTCCTACAAAGTCTCTCAATACTGGTCTTACAGATGCCTTCTCATTTGGAGCTGCTGTAGTTTTAGACCTGTCACAGCAGGGACTCAAGACAGAAAACAAAGAACAAGTTAAGGAAAGAGGGACTCCGTATGCTTAAGGAAGGTGATCAGAAGTAAAAAATCACTTTTAGAGATAGTAAAATGCAATTCCCAGCTCAGGAGTATGATTTGTTTGGGGAGATCATTCCTAAAGGCTCCTCTTGAATCCTCTGAGTCCTCTTGTAGAAGGATTTGCAGATAATGTTTTCCCCACCCACAAAAGCATTATTTTAGAGACATTTTATTGAGGCAACACAGACAGCATGGATAGGCTTGCCATGACAATTTTACATGAATGACTATATTTGAAGTCCAGTTTCAATGTTTCTGCATTTTAAAAGTTGGTACAAATATTTTATATTTGCCTAAATAACAAAAACAGAATATCCCTCCAGGCAGAAGAAAAAAAATAATGAATACTTATTATCTAGAGAATTGTTTACACTACAGGATTTGTGCTACGAAGGTTGATTAAGTGATGTGAATAAAAATGGTAAAGGGAATTAATTTTCAGCCATGGACTGCATTAGAGCTTAGGGCAGTCCCTCTCCTTCACCAAGTGAGAATGGAGATTGAAGGGGATATGGTGCAGAAGCCATGCAAACAACTACTTTTGATCTATGCAGTCACTCAGTGTGATTTATTTGCTCAGAAACACAGTAGGTGCAAGACTTCAAGTCTCTTAGGCACAGGTGATACACACACACATGGCGTTTTAGAAGTTTCATTTCTCAGTCCTCAAAATTCCTCTGAGCTGCTCTGCAGTGAGAATGCCACCAGGTTTCTAGAATAGAGCTACTATTACAGAGCAAGGTGGAATCTTTTCTCTATTAAGAGTTAATATAATACAAATCCCTCTTACATAATTTAAGAATCCCACAAATAATTCAAAATTACTTTTCACATATTAATCCTTAAGTAGATGGCTTCAATGCTTCTGCCACAGCTCTGCTTTGGGCACTCTTCTCTGGAATCCTGAACATAATACATCCTACTGCATAATACACCAGAAACTTAATAGCGTGGAAGGCATAAATGCAATTAACACTTTCAAAAGTTAACAGAAGTGTTTTAAGGGGCAAGAATCTAGTTAAATGCATTTCCCATAGGCAGACAATCCTAAATATTTATCTCTTTAAAATTACATCACATTCATGTGACTTGTGTCAGTGGTGTTGTCATTACACAGGAAATGTAATTTTAAATAAACACTGTAAAGCCTATGTAGGAAATTTTATAGATAGACATCACAACAGAGGAGGAATACTTGACTGGAAGAAGTTAGGAAGGCCTGTTCTCCACACTGAAGAGCCTCCAGTCTAGCTGATTGTTAAGGGAGAAAAAACGAACAGAAGCCCAGATGTTAACATGTAGCTGCTTTACCGAAAATCCAACTCCTACAGGAACTGCCCAGTGTAAAGGTCCCACATCACATTACAGAATCTCTCCAAACTGAACTCGGGCAACCCCTGAGGAGAAGGCATGTCAGTTCCTCTTTTCAGTTAATCCTTGGCTTTTTTCCAAAGACCTCTCCAGAAAGGATAATTAATGCTAATTACAGGGTTTGGGATTTTTAAATGAAGTACACAAACCTCCATCTCTATAAAACTGGGCCCTATTAGATGCTGAAATAAAGAAATTAAAGACTTCAAAGGGTTTTTTTTACTAATTCTCTGAGCCATTCAGTGCATCTTGCATCAAAAATAAGTTGTATTAATCTTAAATTGCTTTTAAAATACCAGTGGTCTCTTGCTTGTGAGCTTGCTATGGCTTTGAACTTCTATCAGGGTTCTTAATGATGGGCAGGAGAAAAAATTGCAAGAAAAATACATTTTTCATTTAAAAAAAAAAAATGCATTTTTGGAGTTCCTGTTGAATTGCTCTAAACTAGGGACTAAAACAACATAAAACATACGAATGTTCTCTCTTTAAGAAGTCAAAGTCTCCAAGTAGAATTAATTGGTAACTTTTGTTTGTACAATATTCACAAATATAGGAACTTTTTTTTTCTTTTTATTTACACGACACTCATAAACATTTCATCTCATTCTCCCTTTCTTCTTCTCTGACAGATGCCTCATGTATTAAGCTTTCCTTTGCATTGTGCAACACTTCTGGCATCAATGATGGTGTCCTGGGGATGCCCAAGGCTAGGATTTGGTACATCCTGGCCGTATTTTCAAGAGTTCCTTCAGGCAGCAGTGGTGGATAAATTAGTATTGTGGTTCCTGCTACTACATTTTATTTGCACTGTTGTACCTGCTGGATACCTCAGTCAGGTGGAAGCATGCTATTGTGACAGACACTTAAGGGCACATGATGAGAAGTTGTTCCTTCCTCAAAATGTCTACAATCTAGGCAAGACTGTGATGGGAGAAAGAGTCAGGTGTAAGGAAGCCAGAATCCTCAACAGAGTTGTCTTCCATCAAAGGGATGAGAGAAATACAATACGCAATACTGTAAAGAGTTGGAAAAGTCAGGGGGAAGAGGTCAACTTAAACAATTTCTGCCACTTTATAAAATTTTTCAAGTCCACTACAGAAGAGAATGAAAGAGTTCTGCTCTGAATTATTAGCAATCCTTTTGTTACAATTTCTTGTCCTGAAAATGCTGTCCACAGGAAGGTCAAAGCAGCAGGGTGGTGGGTTTTCCCCTCCCAATAGTCCAATCTCCCCATCAACCAAAGAGATTTGGGCAACAAAACAACCTGAACATAAAGTTCAGATCTGTTCTTGCATACATTGTGCATGAGGAAAACCAGCAACTGATGTCAATGGAAGCCAACTGAAGCAGTGCCAAGTTAAGTTGTACCAAAGACAGACCCGTGTACCATATTGCAGAGGGGGTTTTTGCCAGGCCTTCCTCAAATCCTATCCGATGTTTTCCAATGCCAAACTCAGCATCTGAGTCCTTAAGAACCATCAGAAATAAATCAAACTAGTCCCCAGCAGAAGTAGGTTGGTTCTGAGGTTCATTTGAGACATGGAACCTTAGACATCCTTTTATGAATAGCAGCTCTTCTCTCATAAAACTATTTAAAAAACAAAAAGAGAGACAAAATATTTATTTTCACTTTTTCCTTCCACCTCATCCATTGCAGATGGCACCTTAGCAAACAGTTCTTTGTCTTTTTTTAATAAAATTCACCCCAAAAATTGTAAACATGCATTTTTGATGACCTACACCTGAGCACTCATTTAAAAGTTCATATTATATTTCTTTGTTCGTATGATGTTCATATAAAGCGCATTATGCATTTTCCTGACTCATTTCCAAATACTGTGAGACTAAAGAGGAACCCTTCTCATCACTCAAACAGCCAGAAATGTACTACATGACAATGCTTCAGAGGTTAAAAAAAGCCTTTTATCTTCAGCTGAATGCTAGTAATTTCTGAAGGTCCTACTCTTGATCACCTTTGTTATTTTATCTTTGAGGTAACCTTGTAAATGAGATTATAATGCAATATTACTAATTTCATAGATTGCATGGTATTCAGAGTCAAAAGCAAACGATTTATTCCATTCTTAATGTAGACTTTATCTTTCTCCTTCTCAAAAGATCTTGAACATCCCTAAGTATCTACACTTACTCCCAGTTCCCCATCACAGCTGTTTGCACTTACCGCAAGTGAAGCTGATGCACAGGGAAAATTTGACCACTGTGTATGGCAAACCTATTTATTTTGGCCCCTTTATGTGACATGAGGGACAAAGGCAAATACTGAAAAATTACTGCTTCTCCCCACCACATCTCTGTGTGCTTCCACAGCCTCTTGACTACTCCTCCTGTGCTTCCCTGTGAGCTAGATCAGCTCCTCTTTCTAAACCCTGGCAACTACCTTGTCTTCTTCAGCTTGAGTAAGCTTAGACCTGCCTGAGCTGCCTTTCTTTTCAGATTTTTCTTGCCAGAGTTCACATAAATTGCAGAGACAGCAAGGGTAAGATTTTTACTTTTTCTTCTAAGAAAATTACTTGCTTTTCATATTTTTTACTCATAGCTTAAGAGGCCAACCTAATCCTGCTTTCCATCTTGGTTCTCCAAATACATGCAAAAATAAGATAATCTACTACTGACATTTTAGCATAGAGTATTTTTCTGCATGACACTCACCACCACTTGTGTTCATAGAGTTTCTTTTCTGTTCCCCACACTGCACACCTGACCCCTGACCAGATAATTTCCTCAACATTATGAAACCTTTTTACTATGTACAAATTAATCTTTACTCCTGTCCAAAGGTTTACTAATATTGTATTTTAAAATGTTGTTTATTCTCTGCTCTTTATTATTATCCACTTTGGGAAGTGAGTCCATGAACTTAGATAACTTTGTTACTCCCCAAGATGATTAATGAGGTGATCTTAAATATCAATAGCGCAACACCAGCATTTTGAAAAACTATTTATATTACATAGTAGAAAAGCAATTTGTGACATCCACATGAAACAGCTCCAGAATGGAGATGTTTCCTCCAGTTAAGTCTTTGTTTATCTTAACCATGACAGAAGCAGACCTTTTTGCTCTAGGTTGCATGCTGTAGGTCTCCAGCATGGAGTGGTTTACATCCACTGGTTTCAGCACATAAACACAGAATATTATCCTGTGAAATGAAGATGCGGCTCTGTGGAGCTAACTTCTGTATTTATAAATTAAGCTTGTAAATGAAGAAACTTTCTTGGAAGAGATCAAGACACTGGAGTGTTCCTTTTCTAAACATGGTTTGGTACTGTACAAGTCAAATTTGGAATGTTAAGGGGTTGCACATAAAGTTTAAGACAAGCCGATTACAATGAAGTCTGCTTTTGATAGCTACCATCCTAACACTGACAACACATTGTACTCTACCACCAGGTTTCTTCCTCTGGCAATTTGTATTTCTACTAATCACATAAGCGAATTTCTTCATATAAAGAGGGAATTAAGCTGTCCAAAACACTTAGAGAATAAAGCTGACAGAAATAAAAAGCTAGGGTAAGAGGGTTTTATAACTTCACCTGTCTGTTTGTTTTGCAGCTGCTGTTCTTCTGTCCTTCCAGGGCAAGCTATGGTCAGAAATAGAAAATTACACACCACAAAGAATGTCTTATCAGAAATCCAAGCTATGCTGAAAGTAGCAAGTGTCAAAACCACAGCAAAAGCCTTTCTTGTGAGATGTCTCAGCTTAAACACCTTGAGCAGTTCAGATAAGGTTTACCAAAGCCTCTGGATATGATTTTCCAAGCTTCTTTAACTGTCCGCTCTCAAACACGTGGATTACACTAGCTTGTTCAGCAGTCATTTTCCATCCTTTCTGTTGGGAGATGACAGTTACACGGACATTCAGCTTTCCCAAAAGCAGCCCTCAGCTTCCCAGGAGCAGCCAAGCCTCCTAAGCATGGCACCGTGGCCAGCCTCACCTTCCTACTTGCCCAAGAAGGTTGGGGAGGGCAGTGCCAGGAGGCCTGAACAGCGCTGGATGTGAGCAAAAGAAAGCCAGCAAGAGCACTAGGGAGCAGACAGACACACAGTAACACACAGGAGTCCTGTTAGCCCAGACACTGCTGAGCTGCTGGCAAAGCTACCCCAATACTCCCCATTCTTGTGGCACTGCCAGCAACTATGTATGACAAGGGCCAACCCAGCCCTTCCATCACATCCCAAAAAAGGCTTGATGGTAGAGACTATTTAAGATGCACCAGGATACAAATATTGCAAACTGATGAGCTCTTCAGCATTCATTGCCTCTTCTCCATGAATAGCTACAGTATTTGCATGCCTTCTCTTACCCCCTCCTGCAGCAAAGTCCCAGCAATCACAGAAAAGAAATACAATCCATACACACTGGTCATTAGTATCCAGACCACATTTTGGGTAAAAAAATTCCTTCCTAAAACATGCACATCTATTTCACTAATACCAACAGCGATTTTCAAATGTGAAGTGTTAAGAAAGACTGTTCAAGTTCCCCAGAGGAACAGACAAGAGGTGCAGTGAATTGAACTTTAGTGATGTTCGTTGTCCTAATTACAGTGAATAATACTTTGGCAGAAAGACCAGAGTCCTGATTGTTCCAGGAACTTCCAACAATCAACAGACTATTACCTCACTTATTTTCACCAGAGACCTGATCTTCCAGTCACACAAAGCACGTAGCCTGGGCTTTAAACACACGAACAGTCTAATCGACTTGTTTGGCACAACTGCGGTGCTGACAAATGAACCTGAGGCTGAAGCACAGGTTCTCCAGCTAAAGGCTTTCTCAGTGTTCTGCATACTGGAATAACTTGAGCCTCTACTTCTTTTCTGCACTAAAGCATCTGTGATATACTCCCTGATGTCCTGCCACCCACCACATTGGCACAATTTGATTTGAAAATTCAGTTTACTGATGGCTTACTTGCACAAGATCCCAGTGGAGTTAAAAGGCACAAGTGAGTACCCCAGTCACTTAGGAATGGCTGGAGATGATTGAAAGGTTTGGCTTTGCTTGCAGTAATTACAAAGCTGGCAGCTACATGAAAGTAGACTCATGAAGTTCAACCCCCTGTTTTTGCTTACACCGAGAACATATCTCCAAATGCAAGACTTAGGAAAGGCTAGGAAATTTTTTCATTCCAGGTCTCCTCAAATAAACTTCCTTTGATTCGTGGGTTGTCTAGGGCAGCGAAAGCTAACAAGGAATAAACCTAGAATTGGAAATCAAATAATTCCATTTAATTTTATGGTTGTTGACACAACTTGTTACATGTGTTTCCTACCAGAATAAATGAAATCATAGTCATCTGATTTCCAAATTACCATATCTATTGTTTCAGAAATACAGGGTGTAAATAATTGCAGTGCAATCGCCTATGTCTGGACCTTTCTCATCCGGAACCGTTATCAGGATTAGCATAAATTACGGTGCCATCTAATAATGAAATCACTGAACACTGATTGTGCCAGCTATTTAAACCTGTAATTATTGCTCATTAGAAACGTGTTTCACATTATTTGCCCCTTGCAGGCCCAAAGTTGTTGTCTAAAGGCTTCTGCAAAGAATTCTACAGAGAAGACTGTGGAGAAATTTGAAACAATGGGCATGAATTTCAGCTGCAAAGACTGTCTGTTGAAAGAAACATGTTGAGGGCACCATTCATCCAACCTGAACGACATTTGGATCTGTTACTGCAAACGAAAGTTGCAACGGTAAGAAAGGAACGCTCTGCTATCATTCAGATAGGTACAAAGATTTTGTGGTTTCCTGCTTAAGTGGACAGTGATTAGCGCATAGCGTTTGTTATCATAGTACACAATTAGCATAACATAGACTCTGAATGCAATAAGCTCCTGCCTGTTGCAGGAGCTAGCCAGACCTAGCCAGAGGGAAGGTTTTTTGGCAGCTCTTGTCATGGCTAGGTAAGGATAGACAGCTCCCTGGGACACCACACCAAAGGCAGTTAAGGATAGATGCCAGAACTAAAGCAAAAATGACTGTGACCTTTGCATGCTCCTCTGTAAAGGGTTTGCAGAAGACAGTTGATTAAGACTTACCAGTTGCCCTCCTGGACCAAGCTGTTTACAAGATGAAATGGCTAAGAAGAGGCTCAGATAAGTGTTCTTCCGTCCTAACACATATTTTTAATCCATTTTCCTTGACAGAGTGAAACCAATTTATTTTTTGCCATCTTCTTCCCACTGCACATGCAAAAACTTTTACAGAGGATAAAAAAACAGCTTTTACCACTTTCAGAAGCAAAATGGTACAAAAGCAAGAGAGGACAGACAAGTATATATAATTTTGAAAGACACACCTTAGTGCAAAGATCTCAGCTGACAGTGAGCCTATTCATCTTCGCTGATGACTCCTTCCAACAGCTGATTCAAGCCACAGTTTAGAGTTCCATTCCTGTGGTGAGTGAGCTCAGTAGGCACACAAACAACTCAGCTGCCAAGGTACACACCCCCTACAGACTGCAGACCCTCACAGCAACGGGAGGCACACCTATGAAGACTTGAGCACGCTTGAAAGTTTAGCTTGTATTAATGCTTCACAGAATTGTAGGAGCTCATCTCCACTTCAGCCAGGATGCAGAGGGCTCAGAGTCTGCCCATTCTCTGAACAGAAGGCCCTTATTTCACTTACCACAGGCCCTGCAACAGGGAGAGTCTCCAGCCTTCTAATAATTGCCTGGTTCTGCTCAGCTTCCAGCCACTGGCACCAACGTATTGCCATGATGAAAGATCAACAAACCTAATCATTGGATGGGCCATTTAACTAATTGGTTCTGTGTCCTTAAATTTACTACCATCACCTGGCAAGCATTACAAGCCTTACCAGAGGTTGTAACTTGATGTATACAGAATACAGGAGAAACTGTATCCTTACATGATGTGAGTGCAGCTCTTCTTCTTCACATTCAACAACTAGCAGCTTCAAAAATAAAATAAAATGCTTCCTTGAATGTGTGGGATATAACATGATCAAAAAGTAAGCCACAACTGTTCTGTTGACAGGTGTTTGCAAATAAAATTAAATATTCCAGGCAAAGCCAATCTAAGCTTTTTGTACCAATATGATGCTACCTGCAGGTATTTCCCCTCAACTAAAGCTTTGCATTAACTGAATATTGCCTTACTTAAAGCTGTAGTCTGTGATGTTGCTGCTATAAATATTTGAAATTCAGTGTGCGATGGAAATAATAAGGTGACTTGGGTTAAAAAAATTATTAGGCAGCACTATTAGCTCTAGCTGTCTGCATCAGTACTCACTGTAGCGAATATCCTTACAGAACTGTTAGTTAACAACCCCCTTCCAAGAAAAAAAAATAGCCATTCTTGGCTGTTCCAATCCGTATGTGTGAACAATGTAGAGCCCAAGGATATTTTCTTTTTTATTACCAAATAGTCTTCTCCAATAATTTGCTGGGCACTAAGCCAGATTCTGTTATTTGGTCCTTCTCTACAACTTTTTGGTTTTGTCGGATATTGCAGGTTTATTATTTATGTTTCTGGAGAGAAGAAAAACAACTGTAGGAGATTGTTTATTAAAAAGAAAATAAGCACTTTGAAAATTTGTCTGTGTCAGTAACCTTCAACCTAGACTGTGTGGACAACACTGGTTTCTGTTGCACAGGATGATGGACAGACCAAATGGAGGAAAAAAAAAATCCATCTTACACAGAATTGTTAAACTTCATTAAAACCATTGAAATCTTTAAATGATTTGCAGTTTATAAAATAAATTGGTATTCTTTAACACCAAACAGGATAAACTGCAATTCTATTCAAATTATTGTTCTGCTTTTTCTTTTTGACAGTAGAAACCAGGAATTTTCTTTCCATTTGACTGTAGTATTATATTTGGTGCATTTATTCTGTTTTCTTCAAATGGAAGTGGTGATGTGTGGTGACAAGAAGACAGACCTCATATTACCATATATTTATACTCTGCAGAAGGAATGATGGTACATTAATAGGTTTATTAAAGAAGGCTGCTGTCCTTTAGGCACATAAAAGGACAAGGCATCAACCAGCTTCACAATTATCAACCCACTACCTATTTGTTTACCCAATTTAACATACTGAGAACTAATCAAAGAGGAGAGATTGGGGAAAGAGGAGAGTTTAAAATAGCAGCAGTTAGCAAATATATCATTGGAGAGCTAAGAGATTTGTACACCTTGGACAAGATACCACGGCTCTGAAGTGATTTCACCATTTTAATATGGATTAACTGCCTTGGTCATATTTCATTGCAAGGTTGTGTTAAAGCTTTGATTAAGAATTATCTTAGCATAGCTCTGACCAAGGGAGAAAAAGGAGCACTTCTACTGCTTTTGGTACAAGAGCAAACCAACAGTCAGTCATTCAAAGGAACTGTGCTAATGATACAAAATATATGATCTGTACTATTTTGTGTATTTTATATCTGCTTTCATCTCCTTACCATCTCATACAAGATAATAACTAAAGAAAACTCTAAAGCAAAATTAGGTAAAAATTTCCCAATTTCCTAGTCACACGATTACACATAAAAGTAAAGCTACTGGGAAACACTACTTTATTTTAAATATGAAGGGAAAACCAGTAAGTTTTAAAATACCTGAGATACCAGACCATAAATGAATCACTTCTCAATGGCCTGAAATAGCGGAAAGAGCCTCAGAGGACGTAGAATATGGAGTCAAGTGCCTCTGTGTAGTCAGTAGTATACACTGAACACAGTTTGGCATTGGTAAGATAAAAATGCTATTACCGCGTTTAATAAGTGTGAGTATATAAGGTTTGTTGAGAGATGTATAAATATTTTCCCATTACAACGTGCATGTGCTCACATGCAGGTATATTTAAATATGATATAATGTACTGGTATAAAGAAAATTGGGAGTTGAAATCTTAGTGTGGTTATGTCTCCATAAAACCCTGCCTAATAGCTCCAGGTCAGCGAGCTCCCAGCAATAGATAGCCTAGCTCCAAGCGTAGGCAAAGCAATATGGTTCAAGCCTAAAAAAAAACCACCAAAAAATTACACCATGAAAATTGGCTATATAAATAAAGGAGATGATAGCCTAGATGCTTAGAAGTCATTTCTCTCCACATAAGAGGGTAAGATGCTTCTGGTATTTCTACATGTAGATTCTGAGTCTTAACCTCTCTGGGAGAGATAAATGTGATACCAGACTCTAGAGCATTACATATTCTCTCTGTCTCTGCCCTTTTCTCTCTGTATATATTAATTTTATAGATCTTTTTATTGTCTGAACTATACTGGTTGCGTGAGAAGCAGAACAATAGGCCAAGTACTTCCATTTCACACATGCCACCTCCATAATTCAACAAAGAATAGTAAAGAAGATCTATAAACTTGTTATAAATCAGTGTCCTAAACTAAATTAACCATTGAAATAGATTACCATAAAAATAATGTCATAAAACTATTCTTCACCTTTCTAGCCCATGTATATGTGTGTGTGCTTTTGTGCACCCACATTTGGGCTGCTATCCCAGCACCAAGGCTAGTGGTCATGCTAACCATGTGGCAGGATGCCTTCCACAGCCTTGAAGGAGATACCAGACAGGCCTGTGAGGATGAGCTTTAATACCTCTGTGTCTGGGAAAGTAACTCATAAACAGATCCCCTAAAATCTAATTACTCTACATAACTCACCTTTAGTAGTAGTGAGTCAGCCCCGCTTTCTTATTAGCAGCCAAGCACTAGTGGTTTTGGTTATATTTCCAAGGCACTTTTGGAAAAAAGATAAAGCCCAATCAAGATGCAGGCTAAAGGATATGGCAATTTACACAATACACAGCTTTTTCCAAGTCTGGGTCCTGCTCTGCTGTTCCTACACACCCACTCCCCCCGTATCTGACCTTTATGTACATCAAGCTCCATGAGAAAGGCATGTGTAAATATGTGGAGAGTACATAGAGATGACTGGATGAAGTTCATTACCGGACTGATAAGGCAGTGGCTCAAGAGCTGGTAGGAGTTTTTCTGTCCAGCTGACAATCCCTCTGTAAAAAGACATAAGAACAGCAGAGCCCAAGGTGGTTCTCCCGAAGGTGGTGCTTTCCTTACCCACCTCCGGCAGTGTTTTCTCCTGAGCTCACACGTTGCTATCATTTAATTCACAGTCATAACATGGGAAGACACCTGTATTACTCAGTTGTTGTCTAACTTTAGCAATCAAAATGGCTTTTCAAAATCTGGAAGTGCCACACCTCCAGGCACAGCAACAACCACCCCTGAGAACCAGTGGCACCAAGGCAAGAATAACTCAGCCCCTGTACTGGCCTCCCTCTACAGCCTGCCATTTCTGGTAGATCTTCTCAATCTGTATTTTGACAAGGTGATTCTCTCAACCAAAGTGAACTGTGAAATCTTCCAGTAAGGCAATTCAGCTGCTTGAAATGGTAGAATTGGGCAGCAGCCACCTGGCACAACCAGGGGTCTCATCAGCACTGGGAAGCACTGCCTTTGGTAAAAAATGGGAATGGAGCACAAAGAACAACTATGCCCAGCCAATAAAATGGGTAAAAACCCTAGAAAACTGCTCTCTTTCCTGCTAGTGAGATGGAGAGGAGAATGTGGAGAGCAACAACCACCTCATGAATAAGAAAGAGAAAGCCTGGGAAAAACATGTAAGGTCCAAACTGAAAGAGAGGGAGTTGTGATACATGAGAGAACTGAAAACAGCTGTTTGGGAGGTATCAGTCATTGTCTCAGCCCAGTTGGAAGGGCTGGTCACCACCCCAGGAAGAGCCTGTGAGGTATTTCCTAACTGGGGATTTTAGAACTGGACAGGAAACATGGATCACACTGAGGAAATGGAATTATTTCTCTCTGCTCATTGGCTTCACATGTAGATAGCCTGGGTTTTCCACAACCAAATGCTTGTGCACTGTGTTCAAGTCTTTATTTTGTTCTGATACAGGACATAGTGTTGCTGAAAAGAGCCAAGCAGATCACTGTCAACTAAAATTTCCTTCATCTGAAATTAGCTCTATCTTTAAGGAGCAAAGAACAGTCTGTCATTATTGGGGCTAGGACTGAGAGAGTAGGTGCTGAACAAAGATGGAAGTAAATTAAAGCAGCCATAGAGAGTTGTAACATGAATTTTCTAGTGTAACTGGCACTGAACTTAACCCAAACTGTGCAGCAATTCCCTTTTTCATACACTGTGGGAAACAATGGGGTTCAAAGCATCATTGCCCCTGAAGAGGAAGGACTGTACTTTTTGCTTTTAAATGCCTCGGTTTAGTAGATAAGATAAACACATCCTTCAAGATAGAACAGTCTTCATGCCATTCCAAATAATCATTGTTAGAAATGCACTGAACTGCTAGGCCAGTTAATAATGACATCACATTTTATTTATATGGCTCCCATCTGCTAAAGCCTTCTAGGCAGCTCACAATGGGTTTGATTTTTGGCCAGAATTTAGCATAGCTTCTGTTTATAGGGATGCAAATAACAGCAGTTGGATGGCCGTGTGCATAAACAGGTCTGACTACTAATCTTTGTGGCTACGATGCAGGGTTTTATTCCTTCATGCAACAACAAAATGTCCATCTGAAAAATCCCTCTGACAAAGAATACAAAGTGTGAAAAAGATCTAGGTTTTTCTGAGTTTAAATGGTTTCAAAGAATGCAGCACTGGCCTTGGCAGCCCCCATCACCACGAGAGGGACATCACTACTATGCCCACTGCTTAGTAAGCAACCCGGACTTCACACTCCCCGGGATGGGGCACAGCCCCACAAGAACTAGATGTTCATTTCCTGCTCCCATCACGTCCTCTCTCACTCACCACAAAACCTTCCCCACAGTCAGCCAGCCCTAACTCCCTTTCTCACCCAACTCTGCAGGCATCCCTCTGCCAGCGCCCTTTCCCTCTTCCTTGCCTTCCTTCTGCTCTTCGTTTTGGCTGTTTTCATGCTCCTCACAGCCTGTTTTCTGGCTCAGGGTACTGACTTCTCCAATGGCCCCTTCCTACACCACCCACTGCTGCCACTGCCATGTGCACTGATGTCCACGCCTGAGCAGCATCTCCATGCCCTTGCTTGGCACTGCCTCCCACATGTCCTCACCAACACGTTTCAGCAGTGGATGACTGGCCTCTCTCTTAGGTGTCTGCATAGGACAGATTTCCTCTTTTTGCCTTTCATACTGAAAAAAGATGGAAATATGAACACCCTGTCAAGTTCAGTGCTTATTGCTTGGAGTGCTTCTATCAACTTGATGGCAGTGAGCACGGTGCCTGGCAGTGCTCACTGAGCTGGGCCTTTGGATAATGGGGATATTTATAGGATATGCACTGCTTATGTATCGAGAGCTGCCAAAGTAGTAAACAAACAAATGCTCTCCATAAAACAATGAGAAAGTAGAATCATAATCTTTGATCGATGAATGAGGATGACAGGTTTAAAAAGGCTTCCTCGCTCTTTTGTGCAGATTGCTTTTCCAACTGCCTGAATCTCAGCCAGCATGAGGAGGCTGAAAGTCTGGAAATGGATTGGGAAGAGCAATTCCACACTCTGCAATCCGCCCACCCTTGGAGAAGGATGTGAATGTGTGTCTAGCACTGACCCTGCAGGGCAAGAGGGCAGTCTCTCCGGGTGCCAGGAGGGACAGCCCAGAGCCACACCACAAGATGTGCACCAAGCAAGCTTTACCCACAGGGGCAGGGTATGCACAGGACATAGCAAAAAACTTGCCAGGCCCTTTGAGATAGATCTGATGCTCAGCAGGGACTTCCCAGATTGGTGGAGACCTCAGTGGATGTAAGAATGATCTTCTACAGAAGCCGTTCCGAAGAGCATTTCATTGAGGTTTGCAACCTGAATCTGCTCTGGGGGGACGAGTCTAGGCATGGTTCATCCAACAAGTCCCCCAACAGGATGCATTAGAGAGACATGTTAAAACTAAGATCCATATATTGCTCTGGGTCTAAGTTTTAAATCAGTATGAAATCTCCCTGCAAACTCTAAATTTGCATTTGCGTTTCCCTCCATACACCCACATCAAAATGAAGATATGCTCAGTGCAACCTTATTTATGTTTAAAATCAAATATAAACTAACCAATCTGTGAGTCTGAGCATGGCTCCGTACACCTTTCTGGAAGTCCAGGGAGATTTAAAATCAGTGATCTTGATCAAGACATTGAATAAATGATTAAATTCCATTTAGATGTTTGTTTAGGTGCTACTTCCTCAAAAAATTTCAATATGGTTTTAAAAGCAGCTTAACTGAAAATGTGAGATAGTTGTACCACACTAATCAAAGACAGTTCATGGTGGTTTTGAACTACTAGATGTGAATGGCCTGATTTCCAGATTGCCATACAGTCATAACTACAAGTTACATCAGTGGGTGTTCCCATCTTTGAAAAACAGGCCATTAGAGACCTTGAAATTATACTAAAAATATTAAAATATAACATTCGTGTGGGTCCACTAAAATAGTATTACTATGAAAGATCTGTATTACCTGAATAAGAGCCATTATTTGTTGATTGAAATACAGAATAAAATTAATGTTGATGACTCAACTAATAACTTCGTATTTAAACAACAAGTTTCAAGCAAAGGCTCCTCAGGCATTATGGAGATGGGAAGCATAAACATGCCATTACAATTTTAGGTAGGCAGAATGCAATTACCCAAATTGGATTCTGGCCAGAACAATGGGCACTACCCCCTCCTATTCTTGTTTTTAAAAAAGCTCCCTGACAAAAGCGACAACAGCTGTTACAAGAGAGGAATACATCAGTTGCTCACATCACCCACGTACTTGATTTAAACATCCTCAATTTTTACCACAGACAAACAGTGAAGAGGAAGAAACTGACCAATCACCCACACGTGGAAAGTTGCACGCTAATATTCTCCTTCCTCTTGGACTTTATGCAGGAAAAATTCAAATTTTTTACTTGAGCTGCTTTAATTTTTCCTGGAAGACAGGGGTCCAGAGCTGCTTTGAGTGGGGTGAACCTGCTGGAAGGATATTACCCTGTTGGCCAAGACTTACTGAGAGATGCAGGGGAAAAAATGTGTGTCTCCTCAACCATCCCATACCCCTGCCACTGTCCTGCATGCACAGCATTTTTAACACACATGCTGCTGCAACTTCCCTATTTCTCTTTGCATTCTAAGTCACCAGGATCTTTCCTGAGGAATGGACTTTGCAGATACAGATGGTAATTAGCTTTGTGCCCACTGAGATGAGCATGAAGACCAGAGCTCACAGGAATTCTCCCTGTACCAAGATGAGACTGCAGAGCAGTGATCCCTTCTGGCATCTATTCCACAATGTTACTATCCCAAAATAAATATTCTCAAAAGACATGTGTTCTCCCTACAATTTCTCCTTAAATTACAAGGCATTATGTAGTCTCTCTGGGTTTCAAGTATCATCTCAATCACAGAACAACGTCTAATGGCCATTTAGGATTCACAAAAGCCCTGTTTCAGTGGAGCACTCGAGCCTGGCTCCAGATGATCAAAAACTGCAGGTCAGGAAAGCACTTACCTCCTGTAAAAATGGTAGAATTGGGGTACATGTCTAAATCCTCCCCGGACAGAGAGGAGGTCATTCACACTTTAACGTGCTTTACTTTTTTGGGGCTCAAGATTCCCAGAAGAATTGCACTGGATCAGTATTGAACCCAACCAAAAAAACCCCCAAACAGTATTATCTCTGTCCCTTTCCTCCTGAAATGCTTCCAGAGCTGTTAGCAGACCAAGGCTATTCTAGAACTAAAAAGGGAAATTTATTCAACAAGCACTATAGCAGGTGGCAGCTGCCTAACAATCTGCCACCAATCAGCAGTTTATGAAAGAGAGTAAAGAATCCAATAATAACTCACAGTTGGGGAGGGAGACACCAAGCCTGCAGTTACTGAGGGAAGCTCATAACTACACAGAATCAACTCTTCAGCAAAATTATTTCTTCTAAAATCTGCTTAATTGCTAAAGTTGGCACTCGCCAGCTCCTCCAGTCAGGACACCCACAGCTGACCCACCATGATGTAAGCAGTAGGTTAGAGCTGGCAGGCTTCTTAGGAGGGCCAAGTTGGTAAAAACTGAGGCTGGTGGAAAACCCAAATAATTTTATCTCTGTTCTTTTGCCCATTTCCTTCTCCTGGAGAAAGTCTTTCCTCATGCAAGAGCCCTGTATTTTTAGGACATTGAGCCCTTTCCAAGATGTAAGTATGCAGATCAGTCAACGGCACGATTTTCTCCAAAATCTTCATGGCACCAGTCTGGTGAGGTGGGGCTCAGGCTGTACAAAGTATGAGGAAGATGGTGGAGGTAGTATGCCAGGGCACCTGAGCCCGTCTGCAGGTTCCTGCACCTCTTCATCTCCAGTGAACTGAGTTTGCTGTGGTCACTTAGAACTCAAAATCCTGCAGGTATGAAATTAAGCAAAATGGATCTGAGTTCAGCTTCTGAGGACTAAGGCAACTCTATCCAGCCTCACAGTAAATCTATTTTTTTCAGTTATATTACAGCACCATCTACAGGCCTTTCCTGATGGAAGCCTTGCCTCAGACAGGTTGTTTCACTATCTGTGTATAAATATTTTGCGGCTTCAGCAGCATGTCTAGTGCAGTGACAGACTGCACAGTCCAGCTTACTGTAAATGGGGCAAAATGCCGTTAGACTGGGCTGAGAAAATTGTTGGGTAACAGATGACAGACAGGTTTGCTTCTTCACAAGAAGTAGCTAATTAAGGAGTGGCCTTGGATTTCATTTTCTTGACTCTAAAGCACAGTGTAGGGTTGATCAATTCATTTTTATTTTAAATATTCAACTAAAATGGCATTTTATTTATACAGTTCTGTTTAGAACAGTTGAACCAGAACGGCAAGAGAGAAAAGTAAAAATGCAGAAATCAGATTTCAGCTAAAAATGGAACAATAGATTTTTACTGCTGTAGTGCAGGATTAAAATACTACTGTCCATGTAGGACCATATATGTGAAAGTAGTAAGAAAAGTTGATCCACCAGGACCCATTATTCTTATCTTAGCTGTTTGACACAGGTAGAACTCTCTGTAAGACATAAACAGGCTCATCTCTTTCTGGAGACTATTCTTTGCTAAATTACATGACAGAACAAAAGAAACTTAATTGCTGCTATGCATTTATGAGATCCTGGGATAAGCACTGGTTCCATGTGAAGAGGGGTGTGGTAAAGCAAACCTACATGACAGCAATTATTTGTAGTAAAATAGCATCTCTTCATGCAAAATTTATCTGCTGTAAGAAAGTGCTTCTTCCTTCATCTGAAGCATCGAACAACAAACACAATGTAGATTGGTCATTTCTGGCACCAAATGCAGTCACTTGAAATCAAGAAGCAAGATCCAAATAAGAGCCAAATGGGAATCAAAAACTCCAAAGACTAGGGGGAAAAAAAACCAAAATGCTGGGTAAACTTTACCTTCCTCCTGATGTTTTTTGGCTCTTGGGAAGGGAAATGGTATTTCAAGCTGTTCTCTGCAGCTAGGAGAGATATGGGCTTTTCTTTTTTGAGAGGAAACTTGAGATTCAAACAATCACATGTAGAGAAAACCTGAAGATTTAGGACAGAATATTAACTATCACAAGGCTTGTGATAATATCACAAGTCCTGGCAGCACTTTGGGAATCAGCACACAAAGTCTACTGGAAATTTCCAGTCTTTGAACCTCTGCCATGAAAATAATTTAGCCCTAATTTCTATGTCATGTAGGGACCACATGCATAAATGCCTTTTAAATTACATTCTCCCTCTCATTCCAAGATGGAGAAAAGATAAATGGACAGGGAGATATGCACATGTCAGAGTTACCACCTGTGCAAGTATTTTGTTGTCTTAAACGCGGTTGTCTTGAATACTACACATCTTATGGAATTAAAAGTCATAAAGTTGCTGTCTTATTGACATGTAACAGCACAGAGTGCGCACCAACTGCTTTGGATTAATTGCACATACAAAAACAGATTTCTTTTTTAGAAGTCTGCACGCAGAGAAGAATCATTAATTTCACTTGAAGTGATTCCCAAACAGGATATGGAGCCTCTAACAGCCCTTTGGGTTGTGCCAATTGTTTGGTGCAGGTGTTTAATCCAAGTGCTCAACCGCACGTAGGGAACAGTCGTTCTGCAAGCATCGGGTGGAGAGGGAGCTGCATGGTGGTGTCACATAACTGCAAGGGGTTGATTCCTCAAAATCAGCAGAAACCTTGGGAAGCTGCTAATTCTTGTAAACAAGAGCCTGGGTTTTATGGAGCAAAATGGAGCAGAAAACACTGAAGTACACAAGAACCAAATCCCTTCTGTGAAAGCCTCTTTTATTATACCAGTGAAGCACTAAAACCTGCCATAAACAAGCTGATTGCTCGTTTCAGCTTCTCTCTCTGCAGCCAGGAAAAGCAGCAGCAACCACAGACTGAGTTGAACGGCTGGAATAGGAAACATCTCTTGAAGGTCAATGCTCCTTATATTTTTAGGTTTCGTTAGAACTTCCTTATTCACACAGACTTGAAAACAATATATATACATATAGGATAAAAGCTGAGCTGCAATTGTTGTATGTACAACACATCCCATCCTTTTCCCTCTCTTTGTAGCATTGCAGTTTATACCAGGCTGCAGAAAGATTGGATGGCTCTGAGGTGAAGGAAGGGGAGAGGTCCCAAGGCATCACAAAGAAGTTTTGAACCTACCATATCTGATTGTGAGGAGTCTGATGAAAAGAGAGGCTCCCTTAAAAGCCAGTATGGCATCTAGTGAAACAGATTGCATGCCCACCTCTGACTTGCAGGAAAGCAGTCCTGCTGCAGGAACCAGGTTGAGTCACTGGCAGTCTTGGGAGGATGTTGCAGTGCTGGGTGTTGCTTAGCTGCTGCAGCTTTCCCTGGGAGCGCAGCGGGGGCTTCTTGGGACAAGGCAGGGATTCTCTGCCCTCCTGCAGTCCATCTCGGACTCCCCGCACCGCTGCTCCGGCTGCCAGCCTGCAACTTCAGTGATGGCAAAGGAGGTGAGAAGGCTCTCCTCATGGCACTGCAAAGGTCTTTATTCCATGCTGACTCCCCAAAGCCTGGGGCCAGCACACGGGCTGGCCCCCAAAAGGCAGAGGAGAGGAGCTGTTGGCAGGCTGCTCCCAGGGGCAGAGAGAGAGAGAGACAGAGAGAGTCACATGGCCAGGAGCCTCAGTTTACCCGGGACCCAGGGGGGCGGGGAGAGCACATGGGCAAATGGTTTCAGGGCACAGGGGTGGTACATGGGCGGTGTTGGGATACAGGAGCCAATAGGGAGAACTCGAGGAGTGGCCAGGACTAGGGGTAGGGGAAGGAGGGAGACCTCATGGAGAGGGCAGGAAACCATCAGTAAGAGGGGGCAGAGCGTCACAGGAGGATGGAGAGAAAGAAGGGGAGAAGAAAGAGAAAGATAAAGAGGACGCAGGAAGGCTGGACCCCACAGCCTTGCACAACCAAAATACGTTTCCAAAGGGACAGTGACTGCAAAGCTCTGTGCAAGGCTATCTGTGGAGACTGGGTCACAGTCTCAAACCTCTTCAGACTTTTTGTCCCAGTCTCTTTCTCAGAGCCCACCTGCCACAGCTCTTCCTCCTCTAAGTGACTCAAAGCAGGCCCTCAAAGTGATTCCCATACAACAGATCTGAAATCAATTCCAGGCAGTATTTGTTTAGCAGCATCTAGAGATGTGGAATCAGGACCTCAAGCAAAAAAAAAGAGAAAAAGAAAAAAAGAAAAAAAAAAGAAACAACAAAAACCCCTATGAAATAGTTACAGATATAAAAGTTACAGATGATGCTGTGATCAAAACCCAGAAAGCCCAGATGTTCAGCCCTTAAAAGTGGAATGCAGTCCCACAAGAATCTGCACTCCAACCTGCCTTGATCCAGAGTTAGCAGTAGCTTTCACTCAACCCTATTCAAAAATCTGTGTTGCTTTAAGTATTGTCAGGCCAAATACCCGAACTTACTGAAGCAGTTGAAGCACAGAAACTAAGCCATGGCAGCTGTGAGACTCACAAAGCCCAGCGTGCCTGGGACACGTGGCCACAGAGAACGCAATCAGTGCTTCCCAGCCTGCCTCCAAAGCATCCCAGCAGCTGCCCTGCTCATGAGCACCAGACTCTTTACAGCACATGAGCTGCAAAACAACTTCTTCCACCAAATGGGATGGATGGTTGGTTGGTGCTAGAGGCAAGCTGGGAGGGAGCACACGAGCTCAGGCTGGGTTTCACCAATGAAATGTAGCTGGCATAAAGCAAGTGCATTCACTAATGAATTATTCCAAGGTAATTAAAAGTCTGAGGGAGACATTTGCAACAGTTTAATGCTTACTGTCAAGGGAAGCTAGTACTGAGCACAGCACTGCCTCACCACTCACAAAAGGAAACAAAGCGAAAGTAGAAGGGAGTGAAACATCAATGAAAAAAATATGGCATGTATGAGCTGTTAATTACAAAGGGGTGCACATGTTGGAGTTCCGAGGATGCTAATAGAGTTTTATTAGTAGACAAACAATCTGGTTTTGGTAGCTTTGTAAAAGAGCCAGCACCCAGTGGACCCAACACTGGGCTGGTGCAAACAGCGTTTCACTAAAGCCCATGCAGATCTGACTTTGGCACTCGGCACCATCTGCACCTCCCAGCTCCCTGGTAAAACTGCTGCAAGGTGCACGGGGAGCCATGGGGTTCTGTAGCTTTTCACACACTAGGTGGTTGTACGCCAGGTCTTTGATATACATTTGCATCTTTCAAGCTGTAAAAAGTGTTTGTTTTTCAGCCTGAATTCTGGCTCAGTGTAACACTCAGCCCACTAAGGTGCTGGGCAGTTGAAGCCCCACACACAAGCAGAGTGGCAGCTGGCACACACTGCCTCTGCAGGGAAGACACCCACAGGAGATTAGCAGCTTACCCACATATAACAAGGATAAATAAATGGCAAATCATCTGATATCAATCTTACAATGTGGATTTTTTTTTTTTTTACTATGCTAGAGGCAACATAACTCAAATGGTTCTGTGCAGTCATTATGCACAAAGCCAACATGAGCTCCCACTTATTAAAGGATATTTAGCACCCTTACTCTGAAGCTCTCAGATCAATGGAGTCCACAGTCTTAATCTCACACTGCTCTTGCTAACAATGTGGTTACTGTAGTGTTGGCCCCGATTCTCAAAGGAAAGAGGATATTAGAGCAGAAACCTCTGGTAATGAAATCTTGTGTAATGAAAGAGTGTTTACAGTGAAATGTTCACATGTCGCCAGCAAATCAGAGCCTTACGAGGTGATTTCTGAAAGCCTCTATAATTATACAAGTGCCACAAAGTGCAGTTGGGTGGCAGGCAGGTTATTTAACATTTATTGTTACCACATAACACACTGTAACTCTGCAAGCAAAAAGGGTGTGAGGGATAGCAGTATTTCACAAAATACACACAACACAATTAAGAATCACAGGCTTGGAACATTTTTAAGTGCTTTCAGTTTATGTTACTCATTATTAAAAATGAACTGTATGCAGCTCAAGAGAAAGTCTTATACCTGTAGATAGCAAGAAACCACAAGGGAGAAATCTTTCCAGTGGATGGTAAAAGAGTGCAGCAACCATATAATGAAGAAGGAACATGTGAAAAAAAAAAATTAAACATAGTAGGGAGAAAGCCTGTATCCTATGCAAGTGCTGCCCTGTGCAACAAGGTGTTTCAGCCTACCTCATAACTGGTGACAGGTGAATCAAAGCGATCTTCTTGTCTCCAGCAGTGTGAAAAGACTGGAATCCTCACAGTGCTCTAAGTGTGAACAAGGGCTGTGCATCTGCAAATCCTGTGTATGTGATGATACTTCAACACAGAAAGGTTATCCCTGTTGTGAAGGGTTGTAGGATTAGGCCCTCAAGGTAAAAATTGAAGCAAAGGGGAGCAAAGTGATTTGCATACCCAGGTGCTTCCCCTTGTGTCAAGAAACACAGTTAAGACACCTGCTTTTGGCTTGTCCTCTGAGTCAAAGCTAAGTGTAACTAAAACCAGCTTCACCTCTTGCAGATCCAATGCCCATCCTGACATTCAGCAGGAATTCAGCAACTCTCATTCTGCTACAAAAATAGTAAAACTTTATATTTCATAAAACTTTATATTTCAAACATCCTTCCAGAATGTTCTCAGCAATATCAGCAGCTTTCAGGCAGATGTACCCACGTAATCATCAAACAGTTAATCATCTACCTTTTACAGTATGCCCCCACATTAGTTACTCTCTCCCCAGCCAGAAGGTCCATTAAAAAGACACTGGTGTTTGGCTCCTTGTTATCAATTGAATTTCAGAGATGGTATAGAGGTTAATAGATTAGGTACTAAGAAAGCCAGGAAGCCAGGTGTCTCCTCTGCATGAACAAGCATGCTAGAAATATGTCTGTCTGCTTGGCCAGCTCTGCCAAGATCACCTTCCATCGAGATCACTCTTTCAGGATAGCGCAGGTGCAGCCTGTGGATCCAGTATATTCATCAGCAGAGCCTGAAAACTCTATTACAAACTGGAGCTCATTTGATCTAGACACTGTGTTGATGCATTAGAGACAGGTCCTAACATGGGCTATTCAGTGTCTGAACAAATAAGGCAGATAAAGACTGGGAGGGAAAGAGACAGCACAACTCCCCCACGACCATAAAATAAAGGAAGAACCAGGAGAAGAAGTGCTGTAACCTACCCCATCTGCTGTGCTGTTCAAGGACCTTTTATTTTCTGTTCATTACTTGTTAATTATTTCTGAATGCTGGAGAAGGCAAAAAGCTAAAGACAAACAAGCCCCCATGGAGTTAGGAAACATCCCTGCTGTAAGGCAGACTCAAATTGTTTGAGTTTGCAGCCAAAAGCATTCCCAGGAGAGGGAGCAGAGCTTGCTGCTACAAGAAAAGGGCCAGTTGGTTTCTGAAGCCCATGGACATATAAACAGACATAAAGCTTGAGACAGAAACTTGGAGAAAATTACACAGTGGAAGCAGCACACTCATGTGCAAGCTGTGTCCTTCAGAGGATGGGAATGTGCACTACCAGGCTGCCGTGTGCAAGCACGGGACAACTGGGACACAAATGTGCCGCAGTAAATCTGGCTCCTTCGGCACAGGGCTGCCCCAGTCCCGCACTCTGCTGCAGCTTCACAGGTTTTAAACATCAGATGGCTGGGTCACTCCAACCCTGTGTCTCTGTAAGATAACCAGCAGACATAAAACCATCTCGGTGCCACTGAAATCCCACTTTTCTGTACTGAGGAGCAAGTGTCTGGTGGACTGGGTGTGCACTTTGGTGGACAACATTCCAAATGATTTGAAAGCTGAAGTGTGGGCATGGATGTATTATCAAAGTACTCTGGCTCAACATAGATGCTGTAGACACTTATGCAATTTGCACAATAAACTCACCTCAGATACCGAGATCCAGAAAGTATCTTCCATTTTGAGGTTTTATGTCTCATCAAGTCAAAAGTCAATAAAAATTAAAATATGACAGCTGTATAGAATTTTATAGCAACAACATAAAAATTGTGATTTACAGAAAGGCTTTTTTCTTTGTTGTAGACAAAATATGAGGGGCAATCCCTTGTCTATAAAGACATACCCTTCAGTAAAGCCATCATAAAGAATTTAAAAGCCTGATAATGATAAAGGGCAAGGTTTAATTTTTCAGTACTTGCAGTACCTATGCCAATGCAAATATTCTCTAAGGCTTTGCTCAAGATTTAATCTTTCCCTTTGTTTCCCCGTCAAAAAAAAATTCTCAGGTAAATTTCTAACATATATCCAGAGATATTTTAAGATAAAATTGTTTTTTGAAAAGCTTTTTTATGAACTTATTACCAAGTATAAGAGAACTGAGCAACAGTTTTCTTTGTCAGAGTTAACAGTAGTGTTGGGTCAAGCAGCAGAGCCCAATTTTATAGCTGTTTGCAGCATTTATTAGGGTAGTTCTTAAATAAGCAGTCTGCAGCTGCCTGCTTTTTACTTCTTGCCTGCCCTTTCCATGGTGAACTCTGCTATGACTGATGGGGACTGATAGCCACTCCTCATCCACGTGCCCCGTGACCAGCAGAGGAAGTGTGCAGGCAGGCATGAACACCACTGACAGCAGTAGGTCCTCAGGACAGGAGGGATCTGATGGGGCTGGGGCAGGCAGCTGCTGGATCCCCAACCACCACCTCTGCTCCTCGGGATGGGTAGTGAGGAACTTCTGCACTCAGAAACGGCATCAATCTCACTGCACGTGACAACCAGCAGTTGACTTACACCTCTGAAAGAGTGTCCTAATCTTTTTTTTGAGCCCATTTAAAACCTTGTTCTCTAGTCAGGTTAAAAAAATAAGTGCACAATTCAATTAGGAGCTGTACAAAACAAGAAGTTTCTTTTATTTCCTGCCTGAAAGGTTCACAGGTTACTCAAATGAAGCTACAGCACTGCCGAGCACTTTCATGTCCCACTGGCTTCAAAGAGCTCCATGAGCTCTTGGCAACTACCAAAAGCCAAGTCCAATGTAAACACATAACCTAAATTACATTAACATTTCCTTTCTCGTTCATCTTTCTCTACTCTACAGAAATGTTGACTTTCCTAATGATGTTTTAGGCATATTGGGAAAGCGTATAACCCATTACATAACCATAAATATAACTATGAATCACACTAGTTTTCTGATTGTCTAAAGAACTAATAGGGACATGAATGCCCCAGCTTGCAAAATCAATCTGCATATTCAACTTAGATGTTTATCCATCAAAACATTTTAATTTCCAGTTCAAATCATTATCATGAGCTCTGCTCTGATCTTGTCACAGATGTAACTCAAGTAACAAAAGTCGGAGAAAAAGCTAAAAAGGAAATCAGTGAAAGTTCTGTGATGAGAAGGTCAAAATATTGTTCAAATTTGAAAGAGAGGCAGTGGTGTTTATGCCAATACAGAGTCTGTATTACCCATCACTTTTCCCCAGCTGGGTAGCTTTGCCAAGCATCATGTTCTGCTGGGTTTCAGCTATACTTGTGTGGATGTTGCTGCACAGATAAGAGACAAAGAACCATAAGAGAGGGAGTCGTATACACAAACATGCCCCTACACCACTGATTTGGTTGCAGAGCTATAATAGTTGCTGTGTCACCACTAATCCTCTCTTTCCTGGTCAGCTTTTGTATGTTATGGCTGAGACTGTACTTATTTCTTTTTAGTGACTTGGTAAGGCAGACAATGCTTCACACAGGTCTCTTGTCCACACAGATGCTGGCAAAGTACAGGCGTGCTTTACAAATGTCACCACAGCTTCACAGAGCGCAAATGACGGACGCACAAATTCATGGCCACTGTAAGGCACAGGCAATCAAAGCAGTGATGGAGAGCTTCCACTGGTAAAACATGGCCCAAATAAAATTCAGAAAGGTTTAACATGCTCCCTGCAGATGACAAAGATCCTGAATAATTGCTCCAGAAAGTATGTGCAGTGTACAGCCATTTCCGTGTAGTAAATCAGGTGGTTTGAATTCATGTCTCCCTATCACCACTCCTGCATTGACCATGCTGCCAGACCCCAAATAAAGTGTCCACCAACAGCCTCAAGAAGCCAGGGAGGGATTGGTAGATCCTGGCCACCAGTGGGGTGGCAAGTTTCCCTCTCAACAACAATGCCTTGGTACGAAAGAGAATGTGAAGAGTGGTAAACAGGTTGTTTGCAGGCAACGTATATTTAATCTGTCTGCCTCTAAGCATGCACTGTCCAGAACTGCAATTAATTTACAGATCAGTCTGTCACATCCAGGCTCCCTCTAGTTCCCTCTGCAATGTTTTCTAACAGGTCTTTGTTATGAACATGATCTGTGGACGGAGATACAAACAAAGAAATAAAATGGGTAGGAGTAAGATATGAAGTCCATCAGCAATTTGATTCAACTTGTAACAGTAAACATTAATGGCTGTAGTAATATCCCGTTTTAAATGGTTTCTGGTATGGAAAATTGGAAAACCACAATAATTGGAATCAACCTGATGGATTTAACACTAGGACACAACATTTTGGAGGGAGATTCATGTAAGTTCTGTTGGTTTCCATGGATCAGCTCTAGTGCAGGGCAACTCTAACATCTGGTAAAAGACCTTGATGTGTCTTTAGTATAATGCTATCCGATCATACTTTTTATAATTTATTTGTAAATTTTGATCAGAAAACAGAAGCCTTGAATTTGTTTCAGCAAACATCTGACAAATGTCTCTTAAATCTATAGCTTCCCTCCATTTTGTCCTACCCATCACATTTTGCTCAGCAGTTCTGTTTGAGAGTTGTTTTCTTGGTTGGTTTTGAGGGGCTTTTTGAGAAGAGGAGACATGGAATCTTTTTGTTTAAGGTAGAGTTGCACCTGCTGTATATTCAGTATACCTGTACAGGAAGGCTAATCTAAATCCTCCTTACTTGTTATTTTCCTAGGTTATAGTCACGTTTCTTGCAAAATGAGATGTGTTTTCAGTTTACAGGATCCAGATATGATTTACAGAATATCCAAAGGTGCTCAGCATTGATGTGGCAGCATTTCCTTTAAAAATTACCTTCCACTTGCCAGCAGTGTGGAGAGGACAAACTAGCACAAAGCACTTTTGAACCTGCCCTTAGCACGCTGAACAAAAATTACTTTTTTAACGATTATCCTTCTACTTTCTCTGATAACTTCTTTACTCCCTCTTATTCTACTGCTTATCTGTGGTTATCACATGGGTCTCATACCTTCAGAAATGGGTCTCTTTTGTCACCTCTAGACACTGTTATTTGACCTAATGCAAAATTTGTTTTCTTTTCCTTTCCTTCACATTTTTTGCCTCTCAATGAGCTTCACAAAATAACTTTTCTAGCCTTGCCATATAAGGCTTATTCCCTCTGAAGGCACATTGGTAACTTTGATAAAAGAACACTTCCCCATGTCTTTTGTGATCTCAGCTCTCAAAATCTCTAGGAACTTGACTGCAATTGAAGTTCAATTTACTAGCCCTTTATTTCCTAGTACCATACTGCTTCTTTTATAGACTAAGATAATGTTCATTTCCTTTGTGTCCATTTACACCCCTCTGCCTCCCTATAGAACTATTAAATATTCATTAATAATTCATTCAGTACTCTCCTACAGTGACAAAACTCAGCACACTCCTATCCCTCCCACGTGCCAAAGACCAGCCAGGAAGTAACTCATCTGAGACCACAGATGCTAAAATTTATAGATGTGGCCTCTTTTTCGTCGTTTCCCAAAATAACACAGGTTTTCTCAGGATTGCATTTGAATTAAATAATAGCTTTTTAGAAACATACGCTCTAGGTTTTAAGAGTTACCCCTGCTGAGAAACCCACTGCAACCTATATGAATTTGATTTGAGTTCAGCTAACTCCAATTTTGGTTTGTAAACTACAAACAAGTCAACCCTAAATTTTCTTTCAATAGAGCTAACCAGATGCTTGCATCTGTGGTTCATTGATGAACCTATCTATGTTGTTACGACCTTTTTGGGTGGTAGACCACGGCAGGGGACAGGCCCTCCGTCACGTGGGGTCTGGTAGAGGGACAGTGTCACCAGCCTGGTCCTACCCTGCTTTCTGCAGCGTGAGCACTGGTCTGTGCTGCAGTGTTGTTTCAGGACCCTGTGTTATACAGAATATTCATCACTGTTCCTGAGGCCTTGCCAGCAATCTGAGCCAACAGAAAGTGAATAAAAAATCCATCAACTCAACATCCAAAGCTTCTTTCTCAGTTTTTTTTTTAACTTTTTGCTCCAGGTTTCCACAATTGAGTAAAAACTTCATTCTTAGCAGCAAGAAGCTACCTTTTCCATGAAAGGAAGTTTCAGCAGCTGTGAATGCTAATACCATGATGCTATTGGTAATTTCTAGTGACTCTTTCCAACTCCCCGTTGCTCCAGCCAATGTAAGCTTTTACCTTTTACACAAATGGGTGTAGGATCAGAGTCCCCCTTACATAGCACTAGCCCAGCATCACCAAACCCCCACTTGTGTAACAGTTCTGCTTAAAGTGGTGGCATACAGTTCCAACGCTCAGGAATAAATACATACATCTTGGCATTTCTACCCAACGTTTATAAAAACCTTCCAGGCTGGTATAATAGGTTTAAAATATCTTATATGGCAAGACTTACTAGACTCCTATGGTCCTACTTTTGCCAGACCTCAAGTTCTGCATGAAAATATTCAGGACTACATATAACAATTCATACACATAATCGTGTTAGCTACACCTTGTAGATAAAAGTGGTTTTTTAGAAGGGAGGAGACTGGGAGTCAGAGGTGTAGGTATTCTTCAAACAGCAGTGAGGACGGTATAAACACAAAGATGAAACCTTTTCTAAAATGTTTGTTTGCAAAAGGCAGACTGAAGTGTTTCTGCTCTCCATGGCAGAGGAAGAGTGCAGGAGCCCCTCTGGCCAGCCACCTGTTTAGAGGTAATCCCACTAAAAGGGGGGAAAAACCCCAGAGCTAATTTGCAAAGTTCTGCCTTCCCAATACCCTTTCCAAGAATGTAAGGGAAGTGCAAAGCAAACCTCAGCACCAAACCTGCCCTCTGCCACTCTATAAGGTGTAAGGAAATGAATCACACTTGCAGGAAAGCAACGCAGCCAATGCGCCCCTTAATAAAACACTTTTCATGGGTGCCTTGCTCCCTCAGCTCAGCTCTCAGCCTCTCCCAACAGGATCAGCAGCCATCTGTGATGCTGTAGCTGCCGGTGATACCACCCATGTGTCAGAGGCTGCACACTGGGACAAGGAGCCCACAGCCACTCTCATTTCACAGTTCTTGGCCACAAACTCTTTTCCTGGGTCAGGCCCTTGAATAAATTGGCTGTTACTGACTTGATGAGCAAACACAAAGTATTCCAGAGCCTGTAGCACCACCCTGAGAAATTTCTTTCTTTTTCCTGTAATCAGATTTTTCCACAGGCAGACAAGCCTGGGAAGGTCTTCTGGCAAATCCCTCCTCAAAGCATTTCTTTGGAGCCAACCTTATGACAAAACAGCGAGCAGCTCATTAGCTGTGAGGAAAACTCAGGCGGCCTTGCAAATGCCCCTTGCCGGGAGATGTGAAGGCAGGGGCTCCAGGGCTGCCAGCAGCTCCACGTGCTTTTGCATGGGCCAGCAGTGCCTGGGGGGCTGTCCTGGGCTTGGGAGAAGGCTTCCTTGACTGGCAGGATCTGGCCAAACAGCAGTGGTTTGACAGAGCTTAAGCCATGAGTAATTTCTAAACACAAGAACTGGCCTGCCAGTCCTAAGTCTGTCCTGAAACTCAGTGGGCTTCCCAAACAAAGGGGAAAAAAAAGGTGAAATAAAGCAAATCTCTCATGGGCTAAGCCACAGACTATATCCCATCCCTCCCCACTTGTACTGATCCTAGCAAGTCTAGGTGATACTCTTTGTATCCAAAAGAGCACAAAGCAATATAAAATTAACCATTAGTTTCAAGTTATGACAAATCCTTTACTGAACTTAAATATTTCATGCAAAGAAAGATGTTTGCATGTGGGCTTTTGGTGCATGCACCTTTTGGGATATTTCATTAGAGGCTGTTTTTGCTAAGTTGCACGCCTAGTAGGAAGCCTGGCTCTTACCCATCCTTCTCCTAAAACACAACCAAAGTAACAGGCCTCGTGCAATCATCCGCAATGGGTCTGATCCTTAAAAACAACATTTGAGGAAGCAGGTGTCTCCCGGCGAGCCCCGCGCTCCGCAGATGGGCCGGGCAATTAAGTGCTGCGGGAAGAGCTGCCTGGCGCTGCAGAAGCCATACCGACAGCTTGGTAATGGCGCTGTTCTCGTGAGAAAAGCAGGGTCATTATTAAATGGATGGAAACTGTTGTTTGTAAAAGGCATTTATACAAATGTAAACCCTTCTTTACTGCCACATTAAATTTATCACAATGCAAAGAACTGTCAGTAAGAGGGTGCTCCATTTTCCCCATCCACCACAAGCCCATTTAAAGCAGAAAACTTCATCACCAGTGTGTCAATCCAAAACTGTAGGTTCAAAAATTGATCAAAATACTAATCCTCCTCAAATCCTTTGCATTCCTGGTAGAATCCCTTTCGTTCCTGTTCAAGGTTAAGTTAGTTACTGATTGCATGACATGCTAGGAGCAATGCTTATATAGGGTACTTAACACCTTTCCTTATAAGACAGGGACAGAAAGAGAGAGACCATTCTTCCTGAATAAATTTGTATGCAGCTATTACTCACAGTAGACCTATCACATTTGGGTTGAAGACAAATGCCTTCACTTTCTTCCATAAAATTTCACTTGTGCTTTGCTTGACTAACAGCTGAGTAGAGAAACCTCACTTCTCTGGCTTCCATTTTCTGAGGAATATCAGCTCCACAAGCAAATGCATAAGCAACAAGCAAGCACCACGATTTTTTGCTGGAAATCCAAGAAATTGCTGCAGCACTCGGAAAAGCAGAAGGGAGACAAAGAGGCTGTTACCCAGCTACATGGTCTGTGCAGCTTACACCTCACCAACACCCAGAGACAGCAAAAGCACTCCCAGAAATATGAAGAAACAGAAAAAGAAGCTGCCATAATCCTTCCTCACTCTGCTGAACATCACCAAGACCCAACAGGTAACTTTTACAGTCCTATCCATCACTGGGATAACAGGAACTCCTGCTATCATTAGTTTTCAGTTCAAGTGGTAGTAGTCTCTGCTGAAATACTTAAGGAGATGGATGAAAATCCTATAGGTGACAGGGAAAAGGCAATTCATAGCATCATACAGTACACAGTTTAACTATTTTTCTTTAAATAAGTCCTAGTTTTAAACCAATGCTTTACTTTTTAAAGCAATGCTCTCGTTTTAAAAGAATGTTTTCAGATTCAAGCACTATAAAATACCATTCCTTCCAGAAATGCATCCCCATATGGCACACGTAAGGGACATGGTCTTAGACTAGCATTTCTCCACAGAAACCTGTCTCAGTCAATGTACAGATTAAAAAATTAAAATCAGAGCAGCAACTAAAGCCTTCTTCAACAAAGGCCAGCTGGGTTCTGAATGTAAAATTAGTAACGATGCATAATTAAGAAAAAAACAAATCAAAACACCCAGCAGTTTTCTACAAAGGAAGTCAATTTCAGTTAGTTATTCTTGAAAATATTTTCCCCAAAAATAAAAGAACAGGTGGATACAGACTGACCTTGAAGTGTTACACCATTATCTTCTGTGATATCCAGCAGAAAAAAAACCCCACAAATTATTTTATAGGCACCTGGCTCATTATGTCTTACAAATTAAATCCTCATTTATCTATATGCACCTAACAGTACCTATTCATCGCCTTCACTTAAAAACACATTGCCCTTCTTTCTAGCCTTGTTAATTTCCACATGCTAATTAAATTTAAACTCATAAATGTATCTGTTTAGCATGCATGGCTAGATCATCCCTCAATATCCATTATCCATTGTACATTCCAACATGTTTACCTACTGCTTTTGTTTTGGTTTGTTTTGTTTGGATCCATTTCCATCAGTTTAAAGGAGGGAGCTTATGAATTTAAGTTTCTTATTTTGATTATGGGTGGCTGGATTCTCAGGCTTAGTGCTTTTGTAAACACCTTTGTCTCAACCTACTGTGAGGCAGAGGTGTTTTCAGATTATAGCATCAGAATATGTAAGAGCAGAATGGGAGAAAAAATCCTTCTGCAAAGCAGCATACAGAGCATTTCAGCAAACGTAGAAATTCTTTTCCTCCCCAGCCCTGCTCTGCCCCTCGCAGTCTGGCTAAATATGTTTTCTGGATTCCCTGCTCCACTCAGTGCAAGCACCACACCCCAAACTCATCAGGAAAGGACTGGGACTGTCATGATGGAAAACAGCACCTGAGTTCCAGCCTGACTCCTCTGGCAGGTTTGCAGGATCCGGTCAGGGGGATGACCTGGCAGCCCAGCTGAGCACCTCCTTGGTGACCTGACAGGCAGGTAGGTGACCATCAACTTCTGTACCTGACCAAGCACAGAGCACCAGAGACAAGTCTCAAAGGGACAAAACCTGAAAGGTCTCTGGAGCCCTGCCCCTGCTCTTGTCCCACATGCTGCCACTGCACCTGCCCAGACTTGCAGTACTGGCCAGCAGCACCCTGGCCTTTGCTGGCTGTCCCTGCAACTGGTTCCCAGACTTCCCCAGCCATCATCTGGCTCTTAGGGGAGGGACAACAAAAGACAGCTCTTTCTTTTTCTTCGTTTCTCAGCATCTACCAACTCCCTGGTCTCAGAGCCTGGTCCACTCCATACTCTATTTTTGTGTATTTTGCACTTTTTTGGCATCAACTAATGCCATCAACTTTGGTCTGCAACTTAGCGACTGGGATTTTTTGTCATGGAAGATACTTGGTCTATAAAAAATTCTAAGATTTCAACAATTTTTTTTATTTCAAAATAAGATTAAAAATCTGCTTTTTAGCAGCGGAGAGCATTTTGGGAAAAAATCTGCAAGTTTTGTTCCTCTTCTCTCTCCCTTACTAATATTTCCTTACTGAAATCTGACTTTTTTTTATACTGAATTACATCAGCCAGGGAGGAGTTCAACCCAGTTTGACATTTCACAGTGCAAACTGCATATCAACACAGTGTTCCCTGCCCTTCACGGAAATTAAGCCTCAGATCTGTCTCAGACTCCTAAGCATCTCATTCCAGGCTGCTCCTTCTCCCCTACCATGCTCTGTCCCCCGGCATGACCACAAAAACCATGACTTCCAGCATGGCTCTTTCAGTCAGAATGTTCTGTGTAGTGTGGAAAATGCACCTGTCCAGGAAGTCTAGGTTGAGAGCAGCAGAGGGGCACAATGTCCGCAAACTTCCACCAGCAGTGGTCATTGCAGCACTTTTTAGGACACAGCTGAATGTTGATTCAATCCAAAAGCTACACATTTTGATTGGCATCAAGTACGTGTTGTATTACACCAGATCAATGCAAAACAAAACCTACTCTCCATTTTCTCTATGAAAAACATGACTGTGCAAAGCGTACTTTTTTCTGTTAAGAAAACGTAAGTGAAACATTCCCAGTGCAGAAGTGCTACATGTGAAACTGTGATGCTTACTTAGACAAAACTCAAAAACTTAGGTTTAGCATGCGCCTAATGCATGTCCCCAAAACTACCAAAATATATCACTGCTCACCAACTTAATGAAAAAGATTCTTAAAAATCATTCAGAAATATTCCAAGAAGGATGGCTTGACTGATGCATTTAGCTTTGAAGATTACAGAAATGGCCTAGTAGGAAGAAAAGAACAAATACAGTTCTTGTCAGATGGGCTGGTTTTTCTGCCGGTAAAGTGAGGAGACTTCCCCGGTAAGAAATACCTGAGACTTTGTTAGCGGCAAAAGCAGAGGCAGACAATGAAGGCTACTGGTTCACTTACACGCCACCAATTCCGTGATTTGCTTCGGCACAGGATCTGCAGTGATATTTCATTCACTCTAACACAGACAATCATTATTTGCATGTGGGTGCTGAGAGGACACGGCGCGAGCGTGGAAATCAAGGTCAAGGAAGCAAGAAGAACTCCCTAGTTTATCCCAGGGAACAGTTATTCCGTTCTGCAATAACGCAGGTTAACAAATAATGTAATAAAGATTGGCGTGCTGCCAGGATGACTGAATTGATTCCTACACGGCACAGCACAAATCTTTTGATCTCCCCATAAGGAATGGGAAATTATAGCCACAGTGTGTACCTTGCAGGAAAAGCAAATAAAAATGAAATGAACATTTCTAGCAGTTTTGACCTTGCTTTGGGGAATACTGCTTTAAATTTGATTGCCCTGCCCACTCGTTATTTCACAAGAAGACACAAGCAAGTCACAAAGACAGTTTTTAGTATTCCCTTTGATGAGGTAAAAAGCTGGATTGTCTTCTCCCACCTACTTTTTTTTCCTTCATTCTTACACTCAACAGAAAAGATTTTATCCAGGCTTTGATTTGATTTTCAGGATTTCTGGTGGGAAATTCTTACAGCAGATATTTTGCTTCCATTGGGGTTTATGGTGCTATTCTGTCTAATTATTTCTGGCATTTTGCCCATCAAATTGTGAGTTTCTTCAAAGGAACAAAATGACAGGAGGCCTCCTTTAGAGCAATCATGGATCGGGTTTGAATTTTGTTGTCTTGGAAACAAGCTAGTTCTTGTCATTGAATATATTCATAAAATAATGGTTGAAACATCACTGATAATAATGGGCTCTTTCCTTGTCAAAATTCATGTTCTGGGGACTTTGCTGCAAGAGGCTCTGTCAAAGAGTTTTTGCAGATGTTGAAGCTAATTTCAACACTTCTGTTTAAAATCTCCAGCTCAGGATTCCCACCTCTCCACACTTGCGGCCAGCTCTGCTCATGGGAGGGGTAAGCAGGGGTTGGGAAATCCCCAGCATCTCTCCACAGCCCAAGGAGAACCAAGCAACTGCATCCCTACAGCCAGGACACCAAGGCATGCACCCTCCTGGCCCCATGTGTCAGCAACAGATCTAAATCGTGGGATGAGCACCCAGCATGGATAACTTAGTCTGCATTGTGCCAATTAGGTAGAAAAATGTGTTTTTACCCTTGCTTGCTGATATAAGTCCCAAGGTTCAGGGTGTTTACACTCTCTGACAGGGGTCTTACTGGCTTTTTAGCAGGTTCGTCACTTTTCAAACAGATGGATACTGACTGAGGAGTAAAACCCAGAGATAGAGGTGCTGTTCTTCAGGAAGACTATTCAAAGCAGGAACTCACTGTCTCTCTTTGAGCTTCTGTATCAATTAATCTGCCTTTGGTTTCAGTTTTTCATATTTCTCTTGGTTTTAAAACCAAGGGAAGAGCCCCTGCATCAAGATGCTGATGGTTTCTGAACAGTGTGAATTAAGCTGAAAACTGTGCAGGACTTGACAAATTCCTGTGTCTCCCTGAGACTTCTTTTGTGTGGGTTTGTGCGGATGTGGATGTGCATGAGTGTGTGTGCATTAGTGTGGCACACAAATATGGAGGAAGAAGGGGTGAAGCTTTAAAAGCCACCAGTGGGGACAGATCATAAAAAACTTCCATTCTGCCAGCTTGTCCGTGAAGCATTTGGCTGGATATAGTAAACCTGTGAGACGCTTGAGAAAATTAAAACTCTAAATTATTACGAGTGAGACTAGCCATAATAGATCTGCTGTGAGAATCTTACTAGCAGTTTTACGATTTTTTTCTGTCCTTCTCAAATCACTACATAATGACACTCAATACTCAAATGTCTAACAAGGCCATTTAATGTAGCCTGCAGAAGAGGATTCTCCTGTGAAATTTTACTACAGCCTCTTTAGCACAAAGCTTTCTCAGATTATTAGCAATTTGCATTAGGTCTATTTAATTTTGAGGAGTGCCAGTTCAGTGACCACATGCATATTACAGCTTAGCAAGTGCATGTGTCTAAAAAGTTACCAAAAGGTCATAGGAATTCTACAAGGCATTTGGGATTTTCAAATTTTCTCTTCATTGCAGCAAGAGAAACCAGCACAAACCTTTTCATGAGGCCAGAGCCTCTCATCTGAGACATGACGAGCAGCAATGCTGTGTGATGCTCATGTCCCTGCAGCAGAATCGTTTTCCACTATATACAACAATCTTTTAGCAAAACTTTCCCATCTCACTGTGGAAGAATAGCCTGATGATGGGGAAAATTCCTTCCAATAACTCAGAAGGAAAAGCACAGCTTTCCTTGCAGGAACTGGTAAGAGCCCCCTCTTTCCAAGCAAGAAACACACGGACTGCTGGTGTGACACATGCTGTCATGGAGCTGGGGGTCACTAGAGAAACTCCGTAGCACTTGAAGACAGGGCTAACACAACAATCAAATAACAAAGGATAGCAGCAAATAAAAGCAATATAAGGAAAGTCAGTTTTATTTCACAAAGACATTCCTACTTTCTCCTTTCGAAACATCCAACTTCATGCTTTAAGTTGCTCCCAAAGCCCACAAGAAGTGTAACACCCAAAGGAACAGGCACAATAAACCTTTTTTGAGAACCCAGTTGCTTGGTAGCTGTGTTTCAGCAGAAAGGCCACGTCCTGCACCCAGCTATAAGGTCATGCCTCAGTGGATGTAACAATTGGTCTCAGAGCCGTGTAGTCTCCGGACACAAATGCCAGATGATAACTGCTTCTTCACCTTGGTGAGATGGAAAAAAGCCCTGAGAGTGTCTGCTGTCCTGTGCACCAAGGGCACATAAGCTGTACATAGCCTCACCACTTTGTGAGGATATTTTTACACCTTGACTATTTTACACACATGCAATATTTCAGACTCCTATCACAGCCACCTGAACACCAGAAAAAATATGATTATACTGGCTCAAGAAAGCAGCCAACAAAATTAGCTCATCCTTGTGAGTCAGACACTCCAATCAAGATTACAGTCTCCTACAGTAGGTCTGAGAGAAACACAGCTTTACAAGGACAGAGCATTTCACGCTGTCCCACATCGAGATTCAAAAGGGATTGGTGTTATGTGTCGTACCACTGCATTAGTCTGAATGCACACTGAAGCCTAGGAAGGTGAGGAGCAGACAGAAAGGAGAAAATTCTGCAATCTGTTCTTCGTAAGTCAATGATTATGAATCAGTTATCTAATGAAGCAGTAATAGGAATGATGACTAAGTAAAGTAGCTAATAAAGCTAATTTATGTGAAGTTGAAATTTTTAGTACTATGCATTAAAATAAGCATGATGTCTCAGCATAGTAGGGACAATATTAGTGCTATATATACCAAGCATTTGCATTGCTTCAAGATGGCAATACAACTAGATATGCTGAGCTTCTGCATTTCTGATTCAAAGCTTGGTTCTTCAGCACAGACCACCCTACTGGCCTTTCCAAGCCACCCACATGCTTGCTGCAAAGCACACCCCATTCAGAAGTCCTGAGTGCCAGCATATCTTCTCAGCCCCACAAGGAAAGAGAACAAAGAAATGAAGGGCCTGATAAGGGAGATGTTTTTCCTATTACCAGTGTCTCCATTTACCATTTACTTTGTTTTTTTCTTTTTGCCTTTTTTTTTTTTTAACTTGAAACCAAACGCAAGCATCTTACTAACCTTGACTGACTATTCCTTGACTGAAATGAACCTGATACTCTGCAACACATATAGTGGGCAATAAACTATGGCACATATAGCATCTCAATACTGCATTTCCATTTTAACTGCTCAGCTATGAGAGTATTTCACTCATACTGTAACTCAAATGATTACAGATTACTTTAATGCAATTTGCTCTTTTTTTGCCTTCATGGACTTTGGAAAATTAATAGACATTAGCAAGCTTGCCAGGAAGTTTGAGGGCAGAAACAAATGAAGGTCTTGGGAGCCCAAAACACAAGCTACTTAGCTACTCAAGCTATAGCCTGCTGAGAGAGGAAATGTGTAGTGTGATATATCTGTTTGCTGTCACCGGCAGGAAGGCCTGCCAGGATAGCCTCACTCTTCTGGCACATGGTCAAGTTCTCTCCCCGCACACAAAGTCAAACCAAAGCCAGGGGCACAAGGACACCCCAAGGCTCTCGCTACTTTTGGCTGAGAACGCTTTTCCTAGAGAAAAGATATCTAAGAGTAACCAAAAATTAATATTTGGGATAAGACTTCACAGTTCAAGTTCCCAAGCGAAGAATCTGATTGCACCAATCCAGCCATTGGTTCATCCCGGCACAGAGGTGAAGGGCTCAGCAGTGGGTGCACAGGGAGAGTGCATTCTTGGGACCCCAAAGAGGCACAGCAGCTGGCAGCTCCCAGCACCGACACACAGAGGAGCATGTCTAAGAGCCCTGGCCAGACAAAATAGCCCATATCATCACTTTGCATCATCTGCCCCAGAGGGACCAGTGCTCACCATATAGGCTTCCCACAACGCGGGACACACCAAGGTGCTCGTGCACAGCTGCCTGCAAGCCAACATCCTCATCACCCTGAAATGACAGCAGGAATTTTAAAAGTTGGTATTTTGTATTGGTATCAAAAGACATATGATACTTTATTAAGATGTAATTTAGGGGCAAGAAAGATCAACCAAAGGCAGTAGCCAAAGGGCCAATATTTCTGAACACAGGCCTTTTATTGCTTATCGTTTCTCCTAACCATTCTCTCTCCCTCTCTGAGCCTCCGCCCATGAAATTGAAAGATTTCTAGTAGAAATGCCTTTGTTGTATCAGCTTTGGAAATATGGATTACACTATTCTGTGAAAAACATTTATTACTCTGAACTGTGACTTGGACATTGTTGCATTTCTAGGGTTATAGATTTTCTTTCAGCTAAACTAAGGCTGTAAGTCACAGTGACAGTTGTAATGTGTGTAATACCACAGTACCAGATTCTATTACATACATATTTTTGCTAGAGGTTTATGATGTTAAAAATATTTCTTTTTTTCCCAATACCTTTCCCTACCTGTTGTGTAAATATATTGGAACCCATAACACTGAAGTCAATTTCCAGATGAAATGTGCATAGGAACAAGTAGTTTTTGCTTTTTCAAAAAAAATACCCAAGGATGGGGGGAAGGGTATACTGCATAAAACCTAATTATATTCAAGCACAATATTGAATTGTAATAAAAGATGAATGAGAGAAAGTGTGTGTCATTGTGAGGAATGAGGAAGGTTACAGAAAACTGAGACTAGGGAAGGATTTATCATGTGTGATGCTTTAGGCATTGTGCATTGTGTTGAAAGATCTGCAGACTTATTTGCAAGAGTGTTTTACGGGAAAAAATAGAGCAGTCTACATAGGAAAGGATTACTATAGATTTTTATCTTTTATACAGGACAAAGATACAAAGATAAAACACTGTTTCTGTTTAAAAAAAAAAATCTATGGAAGAAGTCCCAGTTGCAATACAGAGGCGGAAACCTTTCAAACTGAACTCTAAGGCCATCAACTGCATAAATTGAAGGAACAGACAGTTGTTAAAATACAGCTGATCCATAATTTTTAATGTAAGCACAAAAGTGTGCTGGGTTTACTAAAAAAAAAAAAAACACAACTGCAACAACTAGAAAGCTTTCCAGTTTTGCTTGCAAAATCTTGGTGCATATACACGCAAACAAACCTTTTGGCTGGTTGTTAGAATTCAGCTCTAGTACAGTCATAACACAGCTGTGGGAGCTGGAAAAATAATGGCATTCGGGTTGTATTAGTATGCAAACGGGCATGCCAGCACTTCCACTTCGCTTCCAGAATTCATCCAGTCTGCACATGCCATTTTCAAACCAAATAGGGCTGGAAACCAGGAGGGTCAAGTACATCTGACATTCCTCTTCAGCAGTTCCTCCTTAACCTAGTACCCAGTTGGGGCAGTGCAAGGATGCTCCACTGCCTCTCCAAGCAGAGGTGGGATTAAGATGCTCTAACATCATTCCTAGCAAGAATGAACCTCCTGTTGGCATTATGTTTAATGGCTACAGAAAGGCTCTGGTTGGGCTGGCCTGTGCACCAGACCCACAGAGTGCATTGGGAGATTAAACTCCCTACCAAGAAGCATGTTTTGCTCTTCCATCGTGCTTCCCAACCACAGAGTTCAAAGGCCTCTAAAACAGGCATATCTAAATTAAGCTTCAGGAGGTGTTTACCCAGCTCACAAGGGTATTCTGCTCTCTATTTTACAAATGGAAAAACTGGGTCACTGAGAGGTTAAGTAACTTGCCCAAGGTCATTGTGCTGAATCAATTTCAAAACTAGGATTAGACAGAAATTCATTCTGAGCATCTGATCACAGAAACACAGACCGTGTCGACTTCTTTTTTTTTTGCAAAAGAAGCTACTTATATGCTAAGCTATTTAGGGTTGAAAGGCAGAAGTAAAGAGCTTATTTGAGAAGTGAAGGGATTTGTTTTAAGGAGTTTAAATTCGAGGAAGAAAGAAACAGGAAGCCACTGTACAACATCCCCTTCAGAGCTGGAGCCTCCCCTTGGGTACCCACCCGCCAGCTAATGCAGTCCTTTACCGAGGGCTGCACAGACCGTCCACATGTCAAAGTCCAAACTATAGCACCCCAAAAAGAGCCACTGTAGCAAGGTTCAGGAAGGACAGGTTCCACTCCCCAGGGCTCTGCATCCCCACGCATCCCAGTGAAGGAAAGAATGTGACCATGACCTCTAGCCTGCACCTCCAGCTCCCACACAGCAACTTCCCCAATGGCACTGGGCAGGTTGGAGCAATGCCAGCAGCCTCCCAGCCCATGAGAGCTAAGAGCCAGGATGGAGGATCTGCCCTCACCCTCTCTGCCCACCCCATCACAGCTGTTCGAATGGCATGGGGGAACTGACATTTCAGTCCCCTTCTGGAAACCTCACTGCATTCTGATTTCTCTGTGTGGAATTAAAAATAACATTAGGAAAGAAGGCTTACCAACCACAGAAACTCAATTAATGGGGCTGTCAAAGCTCTGGCAGACTTCAGTGCCACCAGGATTTTAGATGCAATCCCCATGACAACTTTAGCCTGACCCTTCTGTACATATGAGCTATGATAATGTCTACACAGCTTTAAAAATACTTCCTTTTTTTAACCACAGGCAAGTACATCTGGACCCATTCCCACAATGGATCATATTAAAGGGGATGTAGCACACCCTTCCGAGCTCCTACACAGCCTTTAATCTCGTCTGCAGTCTCAGAGGATCCAAAGCTTCAGCTGGGATTGAACGAGTTGCATGAGCTATTAGGGGAAGAGAAGATAAGGGTCACTAGAACAACAAATGCCCACTATGTTCTGCTGCTAGTAAACTCATGTCTATTAATTGCAATAAAGTATTGGGTTATACGAGCAAAGTGACACACAAGAAGTTGTCAGAAAAATAGGTAATGACAGGAAAAACAATCAGGCTACAGGTTTTGCTTGCCACTCCCCCGGAGACTATGTAAATTGAAGCATTTTTTCTTATGCAAAGAGTGGCACCATGTAAAGAACAGAATTTGCAAAACTGCTGAGAGTCATATGGAGTATGAACACGCATTACAATTACAGAACCAGCTTTTAACTACCAGCAACAGAAGTGACTCCAACAGCAACACCAGCAAATGCAGTGATCAACCGAGGCCTGGCTGGGACTAGCATCCCATCATCCCCATTCATGTATGACCACAGAAGGACATTCTTAATCTAAACAGCATCTCATCCAAAGATGCATTCAGAGATCTACCCTCTTCTGCTGGAGTGCTTTGAGAAATACCAGTGTTAACAAACTCCTAACAGACAAGAGCTGGCTTTCTTTACATATTCTGGAAAACACATGAGAACTCTGAAAACTTTAGTCCCTAAAGTGAAACTTCCCATATATTTGATTTGTTCTTAGGCAAACTTTATTTTGTGTTTTGCAAAACTATTTTGGAATTACAGAAAAGCAAAGTACCTTACCATTTTTCTGTGCAAGTAGTGATTTAGATACCAGCCTATGTGCAGCTGTAATGTCACACTAACATTGATTTTTGTGCTTAACAGCCTACTGAGGACTAGAGCACTGGCACAAATGCATTCAATTTTCCTTTTGTCACAGAAAACCTCCCAGTTTCACCGCCTTCCACTGGCTTTGTCCATGTGGCCATCACCACCACTCTGCTTGTTCCAAAAGAGAGATCCATGCACATCATGCTTCAGCTGTGCTGCTACCCACATTGGCCAGGTGGGTGCAATGGAGGTGTTTCCACAGTGACAGCAGCACAAATGCTGTCTGAGAGCATAATTTAGAGTTGTCTTACATCCTTTGTGCAGCTCCTGACCACAGCACGCAGGAACAGACCAAATAACTTGTTCAAGGTCACACTAAGGAAGCAGTGAGGTAGCCAGGATTGACCCTAATGCAGAGCTTCAGGGGGTCCCCCCCAAAGCTCAGACCACCTTCATGCTGCCCTTCAAGGTGCCCACACAAGGTGCCAAGTTCCACCTTCACCCATTTATTTGGGGAACAAATGGCAGAGAGGATGTTTTCCAAACCAGACGCCTTGAAAAGAGCTTTCTTCTGGATCTTAAGATCCAGCCCCAGGAGTTAATCCAGATCAATAAGCCTAACAAGCTTTTGGAAACCTTTTCTTCCAACAAAAAGCTTTCGGAAAGGGAGGAGACAAACACACAAAAACAACACAGAAGTCATACATGCTCAACAGAAAACAGGAGAAAGAAATTGCACAGCACTAGACAAGGGAGACCAACTGTTAGGAGATCAGAGTGTGCCATGGTGCTCCCCAGCAGTCATGCGTAGCTGGACTGGTTAAATTCACTTTCTGTAACAGGGTGTTATTTGTGAGAGCTTTCAGCGGGGAGTGATCTGCAGACACCTTATTATAAACTTCTGCAGAGGTGAAGTCAGTGTTGAAAAGCACTTCTCGTTCTGTCTTCTTCCTGCCTGCCTTGTTCCTCACATATCATTTTCTTTTATCAAACTGGATGGCAGTATCAAAATTGAAAGGAAGCAGAAGCTGTGAAAATAACAGACCCAGGAAAAGAATTTTTAATTTTGCCTCAATTTCTTTGATGATGAAACCAGTGTTGAATATTAAACAAGTCCTGAGAGTTGAACATCAAGAATAGCAGAAAGTTTTGCTTCTGTCAGAAATGTGAGCAGAATTCCTCTAAGGCCTGCTTCAGCTTGTTATTCAGACACAGATAAAACTCTCCTCCACTTCCCTGGACAGATCCTGCTGTGCTGTGTCCATGCCCCCATCCTTGGACTTCCCTGTGGTATCAGTTTGTCTGTGTTTTAACCAAAAAGGGTAGGGGGGTTTTCCTCCATTTAAAACCAGAGTAGATTTTTATTCCAATACTTAAAAATAATTTTGAGAAATTTATTCAGCAAACAAAAAAACCTTTAAAAATACTATGATAATGATTATTCTATCACTCTGTTTGGTTTATAAGAACTTAAATTACACTTTAAGGCCTAAGGGCAAAGGAAAACAAATAACATTTTTCTTTCTGACAAAACCCAAAACCACAGTGGAAGATGCTTTCCAAACTAGATTACAGTAATGGTCTCTTCTAGCCCTAAAAACCTCTGAGCCTCTCTTGATGTGATTATTAATAAAATTGTATCTAGGGCAAACAAACCAAAAAACTCCACTTTGCCAGCCCTGTGTAGGGACCACAGCAATTTATAAAACCTGAAGCAGAAACACTACCAAAGTGACTGCTTCCCAGGAGGAGCGCGGCAGGATCCTGCTGGAGGGGCAAGCTGCTTCTCCCACCATGGAGCAGGGGCAGCAAGGAGAGACACGGACATTGCTTGGTCCTGGGACGGGTACAGAGCCACTCACTGGTGGTGGGTGAGGAGAGGACTTAGTTGGACAAGATACCCTATATGCTTCCCAACACAAGGGGTTTGAAATTACAGAACCTTTCTAAAAGTCTTTTTGTATGCCTTTTGTTTTTCTTTTTAAGTTGGAAGGTTTACAGTGACATCAATGTCTCATTACTGAACCCAACTTCGGAAATTTAATCCTTTCTCTTTTATAGGCACTTCCAAAGACTTGAGAAAAGTTTAGATGAGAACAGTGGGCTCCTCACAGATTCTGTCAGTGCAGCCTGGCTTGCCTACAGATGATAAACTCTAGTTTACTCTAGTTCTAACAATCTCTCCTTTTCTTTTATCTTTCCATACACAAGAAACAGATGAAACTATTTCCTCGTATTTAAAAACAGAATAGTGTTTCTTTGTTTTTCAATAGACAAGCTCTTTGTCATAAAAAAACTGCACAAATCTTAACTTTTCTGCATTGTTTAATTATTGCAAATAACCAGAGAAAAACCTACTGGCCTCCTATCACCTTGAACATTAAAGGTTTCACCTTTGCCAATATTTTGGGTTGCATTGCATGTTAAGGTGACCCACGCGGCAGAGGCTGAGGAGCCAGAGCCATCAGGATGAGCCTACTGCCTCTGTCCAAAGTCCTTTTGTTAGCCTCCCCTCTCTCCCTGAGCTGCTGACTTTCCAAGTGCATTCTGCCAAGCACCAACCCATCCTGCTGGCTGCTCCGTGCCATGAGCAGGAGAGAAAACAGCAGCATGACCACCATGCTTTTCCACTGGCAGTGCCCACATGGTACAGCACGTTAACCAAGCAGCAGTGAGCCAGGGTCTGCAACAAAAAACATCCTTTGACAAGGAGATTGGGATCAGTGGATATCAGAGGCAGGGTGGCCCAGAGGCAGCAGGTGGGCAACAGCTCAGGAGAAAACTGCCTGCAATCCTCATGCAGATGCAGAAACTGAACAAGTGAGAAGGCTCTCAACAAGCCTGCACAAGGGAATTAGAGGAGGGGGATCTCAGCAAGTCTCCTGCCCTAATTCCATTTCAGACTCTGGAGAGCACTGGGATGGTGTCATGCTTTAACCCCAGCCAGCAACCAAGCCCTGTGCAGCTACTTGCTCACTCCCCCATCAGCAAGATTGGGAAGAGAATTGGAAGGGTAAAAGCTAGAAAACTTGTGGATTGAGATAAAGTCAGTTTAACAGGAAGAGCAAAAACCATGCAGACAAGCAAAGGAAAACAAGGAATTTATTCACTACTTCCCACAGGTGTGGGCAGGCAGATGTTCATCTTCAACCATCTTCAGGAGAGCAGGGCCCCATCACGCAAAATGGTGACTTGGGAAGCCAAATCACATCACTCCAAATATCTCTACTTTCCTCCTTCTTCCCCTCACTTTATATACTGAGCATGATGTTTTATGCTTTGGAATATCCCTTTGCTCACTTTGTGTCACCTGTCCCAGCTGCGTCTCCTCCCAGCCTGCCATGTACCCCCAGCCCCCTTGCCAGCGTGGCAGAAAAGGCCTTGGGTCTGTGTAAGCCCTGCTCAGCAGTAACAAAAATATCTCTATACTATCAACCCTTTGTTCAGCACAAATCCAAAACACAGCCCCACACCAGCCACTCTGAAGAAAGTTAATTCTACCTCACCTGAAACTAGGACAGATGGCTACCCTGCCTTCAACACAGCCACTCTGTCCCAGAGCACTACTAAATCATCCCACTGCGAAACTGGAGAAGACACTTCTTCACTGTCTTGCATCAAGTGTGTCAGGGGCTAAAACAGAAAAACCAGATGCTGTCAGAGCTGCTTCCCCACTTCTCCTCACCTTTGCCCTTGCACAAGTGTCCCGCTGTACTGATAGGCTTTGGCCACACTTTGGGACCCAACACAACTGTTTCCAGCGACTGTGCTTACTCTAAGTTCGTTTGCCAAATACCTCTCATTTTGGCTGTGACTGGAGGAAACAAAACCCCAGACAACCAAGCCTCCTGATGACACAGCACGGGAGCACCGTCCAGGAGCTCGGCAGGACAGACAGTCTTTAAAGCAGCATTTCAGCACCAGCACAAGTTCTCCACCCAAGCAACAAAGTGCTGGTGAGAAAAAGGGGAGCTCCAGTGCACCCAAGGGACACACAGCAGCAGCTGACGAAAGGGTTTTTGCACAATACATAATCAGAGCACAAAGGAGACTGATCCTTGCGCTAGAACATAGCCTGACAATCCCCGAACAGTGAGCACACTTTTGGCCTTTGTTGTCAGGAACAGTTATTTAAAGGGCTGACAGACCAGCTTGAGTTGTGCTGGATTGCCCCCTGCAGCCCACAGGTTGCATTGTCCCCAGCACGGGGCTGTCCTCACATCACGGCACGGTGCATAAAATCAAACCACGAGAAAAGGCTCTGCCATCATTTTAATAACATTTTCCTTCCTGTCTGTAACCAGAGAAAGCTGGTTTGCTTCTTTGTTTCCAGATGGTTCTATTTTATTTCAAGGCGAGCTTGGCAAAAGAAATTACGTATTAAGAAACACTACAGCCTCAGGTAGTCTTTGCTTCTGCTTGTGGACAGCAAATGTCTTTTCCTGGGTATTTCCTCACTTTTCACAATATGAAAAGGTGTGGAAAGACAGGGGAAAAGAGGAAGGGGACAGAGAATAGATGATAAAATATTTTCTATTTCTCCCAAGCAAATCAAACAGCAGAGCAAAGGAGATGTCAAAAGAAGGTACTTTTTTCCCTCTCCACACACATAAAAGATATTTATCCTTGTTTAAAAGATACAGTACAGATGGCCAGAGACAACTTTGAAGAGCACACAAGGCACAGATGTGGAGAAAACCAGGGTAGGCCCTATTTTGTGTAGCAGCAAAAGCAGTACCAGATAATCAGTTATTTTACTCATGTACTTACATCTCTGCCTCACCACACTGCTGTGAAACTTTTGAAGTATTGTGGTTTACTTGCTCGTAAATGCTGGACTTCAAAGGAATAGGAAATGGATGCTGAATGGCAAAGTGACCTTTTATTAGTCCAGCTACAGTTTGTAACCTGGAACGTGACAGAACATTTTTCATTCTACTTTAACAAAAAAAATCCCACAATGGATCACACCTTCAAAGCAGCTTCAGTCCAAACATTACAGAGCAGTTTTGACAAGATACCAAAGTATATTTTCTAGTTCTAGTCACGCAGCACGGACCGAGGTGACAGGAGGTTAGAGCTCATTGAAGAAATCTCTTTCTGGCTTCATTAGCTGTCATTATAGGCTCTTTTCTGGCCTCAGATACTGCCCTCTCACTGTGTCCAGATGTTTTCACTGCCAGAAGCAATCTTCAATTTCTGTAGGTAAGAGGCTGCCACTGAGTAAGGTGGGTAACTGAGGCATTGCCAGTGAGCACTCTCTAATTTCAATCTTCACAGCCCAGTGGTACATATCAAAATTTGGTGGCCATTTTGGAAATGTATCTTTTTGAATGGTACTGTCTCTTAGCAATAGTCTCACCATGAGAATAGCCACCATTATAACATCTTTTGTTCATGTGTTTCATGAATTTGCCTTCAGCTAGAGTAATGCAAAAAGGTTCTGGCAGAGACTCAAGATGAGCTATTTATTTGAGGCTTCACAGTCCCACCAAATCAAAGCAAAAGAGTAGCTTCAGACCGCAAAACAGGGTTCATAAGACATACCAAGTCACCTTTTCAGTCCCCACAATATTTACATTACCTTGGGCACTGATTAGCATGGAAAGTAATATGGGATCTATCAGTGCATCAATGGAACCCAGGTAGGACAGTGACCATTTGTGCTAATACACCCAAACTATGTTGTTTAAAAAGCACTAACAGTGAAGATCCCATCACTACTTAGACTTGGGTTCCTGGCTCCAAGTCTTGGCAGAATTCCTAGTCTGAGCAAAACAAAATGAGCAGGTATGATGCTTGTCACATCACCATCACTCATATGACATTAAAATACAGCACTCTTGCCCTGTTTTGGCATGCTTGGGTGTCCCTAGGCAGCAAGGTCTAAAGGAAGGCAGGGGATTCAGCTCCCCATGTCATACCCAGCACAGTAAATCCTGGCATCTCTCCTTGCAGGTCCCTGCTCACATAGGCTGGCACTCCCCAAAACCTTCCCCAGGCTGAGAGGAGATCTTTGATCCACCCTTACCTCCTACCACCCACCCCCGCTCCAGCCTTTTTTTATCTTTGAGACAAAGGCTGCAGGGCCTGACCAAATCCTCATATGCCAAGGATGCAGAGGGGATGAAAATGTATTCAGCAGCAAAGTCAATGTGGAAGGACTTCAGAGAACAGGAAGAGTGAACTGCAGCATCCATATAATAACAAGCAAGGTCAAGCTGATGAAACACACTGGCAAAGAGTAGTCAAGACACAGGAAATAAAAGAAAGAGAAAGAGAAAGAGACAAGCCCAACAAGGAGAAGAGAAAAAATATTAGAACTAAAAGGGAAAATATTCAGCCATTTGAAAATGAAGAGGAATCTAACTGGAAAGAAACATATGCTAGGAATAGGTGAGAGAAACAGGAAAAATGGAAAAAAGATCACAATCAGAAATTCACACAAATTCCATAGCAAAGTGGGAGACTGAATGAAATACTCAACAGAACAAAATATTAACAATATGGGCACCATATCCTATAACCGTCTCAGGTGTATTATGATGTGACCAAATGAGGGCCTATTTCCTTCTGCTTTTCCAGAAACTGAGAACAGCGATAGTGTGGACAGATTCTCCTGACCAGGCAGAAAAGAAAACCCAATGGTATGGAGGATAAGTTAGGACTGGTGACTTTTACCTTTCCTCATCTGTAACAAACGGATTTAGCACAGAAAAGGAAAAAAGAAAGAAAATATAACTGGGTTAAAGGAAAGGCAGGGAGATCTAGAAAAAGAAAAAGTATGGCTAAAAGAAAAGGGCAAGAACTACTCAGGATGAACATTATGTATTTTAAATCCTATCAACATTTCAATATGGCACTTTAGAAAAAAACCCACTGAGTTTAATAATCCCATCTGTGAATTTCATTTCACTTTGCTTGAGAGGTTCAGAAGTTCCTCAGTCAAAGGTTGCTCTGATGATATCCTTGCTTGACCCTGAAACATCTTAGCTTCCTCCCAACTGGATCTAAGGGTCTCCATCATCTTTGAGAGGGAGGTGGGTATATACCTAGCGACAAAAAAGTTGCATGGGTAGTTTTAAAAAATTCCAGATGAGCTACTCAAAGAGAAGAGCTGGAGAAACCCGCCTCCCTGATGCCAAGAAATAAGAGAAGGTCACACTGCCTACACCACTCCAGCTGAAACCAAAGAGTAGAAACTCCACTCCCCACTTAGTCTGTGTTTTTTAGAGAAATAAATTTTAAAGTGTGTTTCTCTACACCTGGTGAGGAATAAAGCCAGCATTTTGGCTGAATGTCAGAAAATTTGTAAACACAAGCATGGAGCCTCCATAACCAGCTTAAATCAAGGTTTTCTTCCAAGCATGCTGATACAGAGAGTGTGTGGGAGACAAATTTAGACATCAAACAAGGGCCTGCACAGTAGAAATCCATCTGGCTACACTCAAAAATGGGCATTCACTGACTCAGACGTGCTTTTACATTATATACTAAGCCATTTGGATGACAGTAAAACTGAGCCAGTCAGAAACATCATCATGTTTATATCTGCCAGTTCTGCCAGGATAAAGTTGGTACATCATTTATGAGCGTTCAGCATTCCACAAGGCTCACAATATGGGAAATTTATCTACGGCCTCCTGTACATAAATAAATATTGCATTATCTCCTATGCTGGTACTACTGAAATTGTGTGGGAACAGATTTCATCTTCCATCAGCAGACTGGTGGAATTTAATAACATTTGCGGTCATCCCGTCCAACTGAAAAGACACATCACACCCATCACACTGAATGGCTCATCATCAGCTGAATATATAAATCTGAGAGAGCTGCAAACAGCAAGAGAGGGACAGAATCTTTTATTGAACATGGATACCTTTTTCTCTGACAAATGGGAGTTTCCAGGGACTTAGAATTTGTCAGTTGTGCACCAATAGTGTGCTCAGTATTGCACATGACTCAATGAGAAGATGGGCCTGATGAGTGCGCAGTCCAAGGTACTGAATTTTGGAAATGCTCTGGTTGAAATATTCACAGGTATAAAATTAATATGAGGTGTCTGGTGGATTGGGTGATGTCTAATGTCCATGGAGATACAAAGCAAGTGGAACACAACACGAAATTCAGAAGAACTACCACCACAGTTTTGCAGTCTGGAGGTTTCAGCAGCAGGTAACTAGCTGTCATCAGATATGCAGGAGCAGTGTCTCCAAGGCTTTCTTTCAGTGTATATGATGACTTTTCTTCTCTCAGTAACTAACAAGTCCTTCCTGCACAGGATAAACTACATTGGCCAAAAGACTGCAAACCTATGGCCCTCTGCCTGGGACTACATGACCATTAGATATTACCTAAAGGTTTTGGCAAGTTCCTGCTTCTCATATGGAAGGTCAAACCGGACTTAGCCCTGGAGCTTCCCTCTAAGCAGCACCTCAGCTACTCAGTGGGTATTTCCCCACTACTTCCATGTGGCATTTTAAGACATCTCTGATACTCCCATGACTGCAGATTCTGATTTAGATGGCAGCTGCCTACTTTTGCCTTGGCTTGCACCATTTCTCTTTGAATGTCTTCCCCAACACTCCTCAGAAGGGGACAGTAACTGCTGTGTTCCCACCTTCTCTCTCTCTCATCAGGGACTGAATTTGGTCCTAACCCAGGTCTGGGATCCCTGGGAAGCCAGAGGTACAGTTACTCTTCCATGAGATCCCACTGAGGTACTCCCATGTGACTTTGGCCAAAGTCTCACCAATCTCCTCCCTTAATATTTTCTTTACTCTAGGTTCACTTTCCGCCATCCAAAGGCTTGTCTTCTGCCTCCTGCTTCTTTGCTGTAGGCCACTGCCTATAAGAGGAAACTTGGAAGCAGAAAATGAGGTAGAGGTTCTGCCGCAGAGCCTGAGAGGTTCCTGGGGGCAGAAGAACAATGCCATGGAAATAGCCAAAGCACAGCCAGCAGCTGCCTCGGCACGGGGATCAGAAACCAGAAGGAGGGAAGGAGACCAGAAGATGTAAAGGTGATGCAGAGCTTTAGGAAACACCAAGTCCTATGAAAATCCCTGACCAGGCATCCTTTGAGTTCAGTGGAAGTATGATTTCACTCCAGTCGCCACTCTGGCACACGCATGCAAAAGATTCTGTGCTCCCTTCCTCTCCAGTGAAATCTCACCTATTATAGCTACACTGAAGCGCTGATCTATTAACCCTGCTCTGGATGCTGTGCCTTACTTTGATCTCTGTTCTTTGCATGAAGAGTAGGGTACACTGCAGTAGAAATAAAGTCTGTGTAAAGTCTAAGGCATTACAATAAAAGCAGAGCGCATCTCAGGGGTAAGAACCTGTTCTTAGCTGAGGCAAACTCACAGGAGCCAGGTAAGCTTCCAGCGGTTTCCCCACAATCCTCCAACTCTCTTCTGCAGTTATGTGAAGATATCAGAAAGGCTGCTGAAATTTGATAATACAACAAATCTCTTTTTAAAAGAGGCTGAGTTCTGGGATCATCCCCATTTCCTTTGGAAATCCCATGTGTTATTTCTGAACCTGCAGACACTATTATGTTTTTTTAATTTAATTAATTTCCAATAAGGCTGCTTATACTGGAAACAATAAAACTCTTTCTACCATGTCACTCTTCCTTCTTTAACACACATACAAAACACAGAGAAGCCTCAAGAAAGCTCCAGGCACTCTAAGAAAAGAAATAACCAAATACCACCAAATATTTAATTTTCTATGCCGGAAATGAGAAACAGGTATAATTAAAATAACACTTTTTAAATTAAGTGACCTCTCTTGACCAACCATCTGTGAATAATTCAGATTTTTTTCCCATTATTACTGCAAAATTAAAACTAGGGCATATAAATGACGAGATCCTCTTTAACTATCTTTAAGCACCAGCAATATATATTTTCCACCAGTTAAAATCCTTAATGATACCAAAAATCTGTCAAGCATAACTCCCCCAATTCATTTGCCTGAAACCATCAATATTTTATCATGCATTTGCAGTTGGCTTTAATTTAACAGTCCAGGTTACTAATCAAACAAAACACCCAAGTCATTAAAAGTTAGCGTGCCATTTAGAAAGTGCATTTCACGTTTATTAAAATATCTTTCATGGAGCCATTAGAAGGCTAAAGTTTTAATTACAATCAGATATTTAGTTCTACTTCAGTTATGCTTTTGGCACTCTCTTGCAACTGCCTTGATTAATCTTCCAGACAGAGCTCATCCATTACCTCCTGAAATTATTTTCCTCTTAACTTCTTCATAATTCATCTTTTTTCTTCCCCCCTCCAAACATGTAAAATGCATTAAAAAGGTGTGCACAATACCTGCCTGAAAGATAAGTCATTAGAAAGATTCCATTTCAAATGCAATTTATTCTCAAAAGTACCAAATAGCCATAATTCAAACAGATGTATTGAAATTGAAATGTAGGTTTTCTTGTCTTTGTTGTCATTTTAACTATTTTCCTACAAATGAGAGACTAATCTGTGCCACTGTTTCTCCTGTCTAAGGTTTTGAAATATACAGTTCAGCTGAATTTTGCCTGGGTAATTCTGAGAGCACCTCAAGCTCACACACAGTCTCTGTCATAGAAAATTTCCCATTTTTTCCTCCTCTTTAATATAACGGCCATATTGCAACACATTTTACCAAACTTCTGTGCTAAGACCATTTCAATGGCTCTTTTCTATCCATTTTAACTAACATCATGTGAAACCTCAGCCAGCAGTAATGAGAAAATACTCTCATGTTGATTGATATTTTAGAGCTAAAACAGATACCTATACTATCTTTTGCAAAGTTTCACCCTAAATTTCAAGGACTGAGGAAACAAATTTGGAGGAATGAATCTGGCCCAGAGATCCCTCCCATCTCCAGCTGAGCTTTCACATTTCCCCTGGATCTGGAGACTAGACATATTCAAATCCTCTAAAGTCTACATTTCTCATTCTGCATGCTTTTTTGCTGGAGGTATAGACAGATTTGGATTACACACACAAAAGCAAAGCCTTGAAGAAATCCAAATGGACAGCTGAAGATCAGGCTTGTCACCTATTGGTTTAGATTCTTAGGTACATTGGATATTACAGCCCCGTCCCCAGGGCTCAACTTCATCCTCAGATTGAACAGGATCAGAGAATGGTCTTCTCAGACTCTGTTACGCATCATCATCCTTAAATTTATCCATAGCTGCAGTAAGTCTATTGAGATAGAGAGTGGAGAAATCTTGCCAGACCCCAGACAGCTGTTTCCTCCCCCCACAGCTGCCCACTGCCTACTTCCAGGAGTCTCCTGGGGAGAACAGGCTGGCCTATGCCCCATGCCCACAGCCAGACCCGGAGCCAGATATCATCGGGGATAGGTTTAGCCATGCTCCCAGCAGAAGGCTCACAACAGCACCACATAAGCCCTCAATCTGTCTCTCCTCCTTCATCAGCTGGATCCAGGGCCACATCCACCTGCATGAAGAAAACCTCTATGTTCTTGCTGGTCTGAACCAAACACAAATTGACATCTCTCCTTTAACAGCATCTCACCACAACATCGAAGCCTGGTATTTCACACCAGCAGAAATCATATGGTGGGAGGCAGGGAATAGAAGGGATTCAGATAAAGGCCTCTACCCTCATTCATGTGGTCATCAGAATTGGCTCCGAGCGGACTTGGGAAGAGAACAGCAGAAGCATTTCAAGACAAATCTCAAGCACTTAGGCAGCAAAATGGGAGATGCTTGAAGAGTCTCTCTACATGGCCCTTGTACAGCACTGTCTGTATTGTACTGAAAAGCCTGCCTTTATTGTCTTCTGTGCTGGAGAATATTGATTTCTTTCTTTTGAACCTATCCAATACCTTTTTAAATTGAAAAATACAGCAAATTGCTTTAAGAAGATCTGTTTAGAAAAGGTTTAAAGGGGTTTTCCATTATACTCTTAAACAATATTTGAAAACGTAACTTAAGAAATGGGAGCATATAAGGAGAAGGGAGAGAGATGGGGAATTACAGGAACAGATTAATGGGATACTGTGGTTACCAGTAACCTCAGGTCTTACATGCCTGTCACATACTCCACATGGACCAAGGAATCATAGGAAGACCAGAGCTTTTTCCAAAAGAAAATGAAACAAGTAGACTGGGCTGAACGATGTCCAGGTTTGGAACAGACCCTGCACCAAACTGCTCATGTTTAGAATTAGAAAAGGGTCTTTTTACTGTCCCCATGTTTCAGTGTGAGATGGATGCGCCGGAGAGAGCAGGAGGCTGACGCTGCCGGAGTGTTCCGAGGCGAAGCCCGGTGCCACAGCACCATCTAGTGCCAGCTGTGAAAAGCAGAGAGGAGGCACAGCCATTTTCCAAGCTACCCCGAGAGAGCTGTGTTCCCTAAAGCCAGACGGTGCTGAAGAATGAGCCTGTAGATCATTTTAGACATGCGACTTCCCGACAGCCAGGTGAGACAAGGAAAATTCTGGCTCAGATGTGGAGCACGGGGCTCCAGCAAGAGCAACAGAAGAAAATGTAGGGCCCTTTACCGTTCTTTATGAAAGTGAACGGGAAAATTTTAGTTCTGACATTGATGACGCTGTATTCAACTTGCGTCAGGGAAAGGATTTGTATCACCGAGCCTCCTAGACGCCCGGGGTTTTGAAGGAAAGCTTTTCTTTCCTCTAACTTTTTGAAGATTGTGCTCCGATCATCTTTGGTGTGTGAGACCTTGTCGTTATATGAATTGGTTAGATTTACTCCCCAGCAGAACACTGAGCAATAACAAACTGAAATTATGTTTAAGATCCTCTCCACATAGGACATAAAAGAAAATTTCTTCAAGTGGAACCATTTAAGAGAAGCCAGGGACATGCCCTTACCAATACACATCCTGAAATCCTGTCCTCACTGGAGTACAGTGAGTGTTACTGCTGATTTCAATGGGACTGATTTCTTTCAATCCTCCTACATCTCATAATGGCAAGTGCCAGATGCTGATATAACTTAACTGAAGCCTCCTGTCATATGTACTGCACTTTACTAAATTCACAGGTGTGCCAAATAATGCAATCTACTGGAGCTATAGGCAGCATGATAGAGCTGAACATAGGAAGAAAATTGACTGCCTTTCATACAGGGCTTCAGTATTGACAGCTGATTGCTGTACTTCACTTAAGTGAAACAAAATCTTCAGAGAAGCATATTGACTAGTCTATGCATAAAAATCACTCCATAGCTATAAAGCTGGAAAACACAGGCTTTTCCTGACAGCAATTTTCTTCTGTCCCTTAACAGGGCTAGGGCTCAAGGAGATGATACTTTAATTATTGACATTTTATTTTCCTCTAAAAAGTATGTTCATTTTCTTGTCAGTAGCTGAATAAGGGCTGCTAAACCAACTAGAGGTGGATTTATTCCTCTGCTTAAAGAGCACCTTTCCAATTTGGCCCCTATCTCTGCAGACTTTGCGCACCATAATAGCAAAAAAAAACATTATTGATGGTGATATTTTTAATAATAATAAATGTTAATTTTAAAAAAACCCCAAACCTAAACATAATAACCAGAAACCAATAAAAATGCCAGTTGCTCTTTTGCCATAGGTGAGATATATTAAAAGGAGAGGAAAGTATCAGTTCTTCATTCTTTACCTCTTATCTTTGGTGGTAAGACTAAAGGAACATAACACAAAAACAAGGAAAAAACCTAATGTGGAACTAATGCAACATTTACCACTTATTATCTGATTATTGTCCCACATCTGATGATATTCCCATTTCTCTAATCTTTAATCTTCTTGTACGTAGATCGAAAGACCTTCAGGGGAAGACTCTTTCTACATGTCTGTATAACATCTAACACTGTCAGATCCTGATCCTCACTCTGGCCTCCAGAAATTTATGCAATTAAAATATACAAGTGATAAGAGTCTCTGAGCTTGACTCACCAAAGAATTTGGGAAATACAGTACTTAGTTTCTCAGCACTCCTAGGTACTTTGCCAGCTTGTAGAACTGGGAGTCCTAAATCAGGTGCCCAGGTTTTGCTGGCCTGGGCAGAACCAATTTCAGCATGGATGACAGACCAGTGCCAACACATAACCAAGAATATGTTAGTCAGGAACTGGATGGTCTTGAAGGTCTCTTCCAACCTTAATGATTCTATGAAGCATTAATGGGACCCTGCAGGTCTCCACACGTCCCTGGCAAATCTGCAGCTATTTTAGGTGTCTGATGACAGGCTCAACAGAGCCATGAGCCTGCACATTACCCCAGAGCATGCACACGCCCTGTGTTTTATATTGGCTCAAACAGTTTTGTCACTAAATATCAAATTATGTCTAAAAAGAAGGTATTGAGCCCAGGAGCCCAGGTGCTGCTCAAGCAGAGCAATTCTGTTCCACAGCCCCACAACTTCTGCCTTGTTCAGGGCATGCGAGTAGGTGTCATGAGGTGGGAGATATAAAAGAGAACCGCACGTGTTAAACCAGAGACCTGCTGTAAGAAGCACTGACCCTCTCTGGTCTGGATGCACAACCTTCTGCTCTCCCCTGCATTAAGGAGCTAACCCTTTATGATGGACCCATGGCCACAAGTCACATCTACCAAAGAGAGATTTTGGTACAGGTTCCCTCATGTCCCTTGTGAATTCAAACTCAGGTCTCACATCACAGGTGTGCAGCACCTAGAGCCAGGATGGTGCCAAAACCACCAGATTGAAGCTGTTCTGTATTTTCAAGGAATACTTAAATATTCTTTGGGCCACAAGAACAAAAGAAAGTCCAGCTACATCCTTAAAGCTTAAGCTCAAGAGAAAGGAACAAATTCTTCTCCTAATGAATACTTTGATGTTCAATGGTAGGGATTTATTAACATTAATTGTTGTGTTTAAAGCAACTATAAGATCTCAGAAGTCTTTCTGGATATTACTTCCCCTCATAAGCAAAAAAATACTGTCATAAAAATTTTGGTAGACATCAAAAGAATAGATGAGCTGAGGAAATACAGATACAAGATCTCCACAAAATAATTTGCCTTTTCCAACAGTTCTGGGAAAGTTTCAGAAACTTTGATTACGGAATGATTAAATAGTCATTTAGTACAAGATGCATTGTAGAGAGTTTAAGCCATGTTCAAACCAGACACAGGAGCATAGCTTTCTTTTTAAGTTTCCAGAACATGCATTTCTTTGAGGGCAGGATATTGCTACTCCCATGTTTTCTGAGTATAGCAGCATACCACTTTCATGCAGGAAATGAAATTAGCCTTTTTCACCTATTAGTACGTGGTTATATGTGGTGATATGTGGTTACAAGAAGATACCTGATAGAACACATTAACAGAATTAAAAATTTAATAATTCTTTTTAAAGAGCCAATAAAACCAATAACAATGCAGGGAGATGACTTCTGCCAGTTGGTCAGCCACAAAAACTGTGGAAGACAGAAAGGTGTGAGCCAGAGGACTCCTCCCTGCTGGGCTCCCACCAGTGCTACAGTGGAAAATGAAACCCTGCAAGCCCACAGCAAGCGAGCTGCAGAAGACAAAGTGAAGTTCAGATTAAGAAGTATCAGGCAAATAAATCGATACACAGCTCCAGTGCTCCTGACTGGAGTCCTCCGTGACAACTACACAAACTCATTCCAGAAGGGCTGGATGACTATCCTGATTCAGACAGAGATAGTTTGATGCTCTTCCTAGATTTACAGGAAAAGGTTCGGATATTTTGAGTATTTACATGTTATAGCAAGAAATATTGCATCTAAAACCCAGGTAAGGCACAGAAAAGAAGGTGTCACCATGGGACAGAGAGCAAGGCAGCAGGTCACTGTGACCAGCCCTACTTCAGCTGCAGCATGAGGTACGTAAACACTCCTTCAGGCCTTTCCCACATCTGATTTTTTTGCTTCCAGCAATGATCTCTCAGAGCCAATTTATGCCAAACAGCTACTCAAATACCTCAGGAGCATCTGCAGCATTCAGAGTAAACACAGCAAAAATGTGTGTTTGAAGAAACAGCGTAACAGCTAACAGCAGGTAGTCCAGCAAATAACTTAATCTCAGCAACTGTCTACTTGAGACTGACAGCTCTCCTTCCTTGGTGCTTCTGAGCAGTGGGGAACACCAGCTGAAGGACTCTGTTAAACTGAGATAGTACAAGATGCCAACTAAATGTCAAAGATGATGTTATTTTAGAGGTCACAGTCCACTCTAGAAACTCCCAAGAAAGCTATACCAGCAACAAGGATAATAAAATTGAAGAAAAAAAATCTTTTAAAATAGGAAATTCCTTGAAGAGCAGTCAGCAAGAGATTGTGCAGAAGAGTTAATGGCAGAAAGGAATTCGCTGTGAAAGACAGTCACAAATACTAAGGCTGTTGGGGAGCCAAAGCATAAGTAAACAGCATAGTAATATGAAATTAGTCTGGGAGGCTTTTGAGGTAAAAAAAAAAAGAAATATAAACTCAGGTATATGGACATGCCAGCAACACCAATTTAACTGGCTTATAAATCATTATGCATGGTTTGCTAATGTCAAGGAAAAAAACCTAGTAATAGTACTAGACTGGATAATCAAAGTTAACAGTCAGTTAAGGTGATATTAATTGTATTTGACTGATGAGAAGGGGCAAGAGAGTGAATAGCTGGCAGAGGGAAAATGTAAAATTTGATGCCTGCTAAATGAGGCATGATGAATAATGGTTTTTCTTGTCAAAACCACTGCTGGATTCCCCTCAAGCTGTGAGCGGGTATTCAGGAACACGTGTCTGGTTTTAACCAGGGGTCTGATCGTTCTCCTAATAAAAGCAACAAAAAAATATTATAACTGATGCAAAAAGAAGCTGAAAAAGACCAAAATAATGTCCTACAGCCACTAGCTGAAATCCTATCTTATTTCACAAAATGTACATCCAAGGCAAGTTAAAAACAATCCAGGGAGGGTAACTATTATCTTGCATGAACAGACAGCAGTTGTTGACAGGAGTTAATAGCATTTCCCAAGAAACTGGGCTTAATCTGGTTTTTGTTGAAACTTTTTTTTTCATGTATTTATTAACAATAAGTAGAATTTCTGACAACATACTCTCTAAACAAAGCATTAAAAGATGATCTCACCAAATAAAATAATACAGCAGAAATATAAGTCATTCAGATCTCAGGATAAGGTTATTCAGAGTTAATATAAGTGGTTTGTGTTTATCTTACTTGCTAAATCTTTCCAGAAAATTTTCAGCTGTTAGCCTGCTCTGTTTATATAAGCAGTTGTCCTGTCACAATGTGCATGAGGATGAACAGCAGTTTTTTGGGGAGGAAAGCAGAAAAAATTGCATCTGTTGACTGCAGTCTCATGTATTCTAAACCTGCTCTCAGTTCTTCTTTAGCTTTAGAGAATCACGACATTTCCTATCATCATTATAAAAAAAATGAAATTGTGGTAGGGCAACTAATAGATCATTACTCTTTTTAGCTTTCTTGTTATGCACAAGACAACTCTGTCCAATTATTGGGTCAAGTGCCCCAGGGGTTATGCACACAGAAACTTACTCCACATAACAAACCAATAAAGATGCTGAAAGTCATATGTAGAACAGAGATGTGCAACAAAAGCAACAATGCCTGAGATTCATTCCCTCTATAAACTACCTTTCAGACATTTTTCTCTATTGTTGCTGAAGCAAACTGATGCTATATGTTTAGCAGCAGGCTGCAGAAATAATTTGGGCACAGAAAAAGCAAAGCACGTCCTGGGAATGGACTGCTGAGCGAGTAGAGCCACAGACCCATCAAGATCCCACTGATTCCAATGAAGAAAACACTGAGCAGCAAGGGCTAAGCAGTCTCCACATCCAAACTTTTAAATCGAAGGTCTAAAAGAGCCTTAGGCAGCCATTCCATTACAGAGCTTCTTACATCTTGCCCAAAATATTTGTTACTGACCACCTTGAATGACTGTGAAACAAACAGATCCAGTGATTGCCCAGATTGCCAGGCACATAAAGGAAATCAAAGTTTTGAGAGATACAGAATTAGGATTCCCAGTCCACTAAATCATGGGATTGGAAATGAGACCACATCACCAGAGCTCAGGCCAAAATTCAAACTTCCCCCAAATTCAGAGGGACTAAAAGTCCAAGTTCTAATTTAGGTCCACCTTTGGCTGCAGCTAAGATTAATTCATAAGCTCAAGGGTCTCCAAAGTCTTTTTATGAATCATACTAATGGCATCTACATTACAAGTGTACAGTGCCACTGAGATCAGTGAGGAGGCCTGAAGACCTTACAGAGCCCTTCCAACAGCTGCAGGCAACACGAGGTACAAGTAGAGATCAGGCTGGAATGCAGAAGGGGCTTACCTGCAGGACTTAAACCCAGCATCCATCTGCAATGTAAATTCAAAGGCACCACCAGTCATGTGTTAGTACTGATCCCAGGACACCTTACATTTGACAGCTTATCTTTCACTATCTTTGCAGGTCTGTGGCTACCCATTTTTTTCTAGTCCAAGAGCTCTGCTACACTGCTGGAATTCTCAGAGTACTACCTCTGCCAAGTTCTTCTCACTGCAGAGGTGGCTCCAGGCCGTCCCTGCAATGGTCTTGTAACCACAACTCCTTTCTCAGACACAAACATGTCTTCATGACTCACACACACCTACAGCCACAAGCACCATCTAGACACTGCACCTTCTCCCTCCCTCAGACACAGCCTCACAGAGCTTGCCGAGATGCTCCAGCATTTACCCCACCGCTGGGAAATGCAGCAACAGCAGTTTGCAGACGACGTGGAAGCATCTACCTCCTGATCACCTATACTGGGAGAGGTGGCAGATGAAGCTCTGGGTGTGTGCCAGAGCAGGAGTCTGGCTTTGTGGGCAGTGTTTGAGTGACAGAACAGGCGGAAGTGTGCGTGGGCCCCATGCAGCCTGCACACTGCTGCTCAGACCACACTGTCATACGTCATTCAGAGAGAAGACTCTGCATGCTATTGCAGCCTTCTGTCTAACAAAGCCCATGATGAGGAAAGTACATACTTACTACCCAGGTAGTAAATAATTCAAGGTTTTGATATCCCATGTTTTGCAGACATTTTTGTGGCAGTCTTTTCTTTTTTTTTTAAACTTAGGTTTGTTTTCTTTTTAATTGCAATGCTTGTGAAAGCAAAAATACTAGCACTGGAATGACATAAACAAATTCCACATAAACTTGTAAGCAAAGTTTACAAACACTTCTTCAGCCCAGCCTGAAGTACCCCTGCTGCTCCTATGCAAAACCTGCCAGTTTCACACAACTGCCTGCTGTTGACATGACCTTTCAAAGATGTTGAGTTGAAGTGAATTACAGAAGAGTTCAGTATGCCTCAAACAGGCACTGGGAAGAAAGCACAGTTGTATGTGTTGTTCAGGAGAGGGGAAAGCACTATTATGTATGTGCCTTGCTGGAAACCAGCCCTTCATTTCTCTCTAACAACAGGGTCTCCCATTCTGTGCTCAGTTTCTGCAAGGAGCACACATTGGTTAGTTTAACAACATCAGTGTAAGCAACAAACAAGAAAAAAGGGGAAGTTTCACTCCTTTTTGGTTTCACCCTCCTCCCCCAGCTCTGCATGTATATGAGATTTCACACACCCCCCCCATCACTTTATGTTGATTTTAGCAATATGCCCCTTACACAAAGAGGTGCTGAGGTTGATTGGCACCCTCTGCAGGTCATCTGGTCCATCACCTGCTTTGCTGAAGATTTCTAATCTTTGTGTTACAAGCATGCAAAAGCAGAACACCTGCAGGAAATATTCATCCATGTACTTTTCAAAGGACTCAAAAGCCTTCTAGCCTATTAACTTATCCAGACATCATCCTTTAATATTTTTGCCACCAGAGAAAAAACAAGGTGTCTTCATATGGCACCATGAGAAACAGGCTGCAGCAAATTGCCCTGAACACACAGTGGGGATCACCCCTCTGTGAACATGCAGAGGCAGACACAAATGAAGGCTTTGTAAATCCACGTATTAGCACAGTCTATTGTCAATGGTAAAACTGTTGAGAAGGTCGTACTTCCACTAGGTGTCATCTGCCAGAAACTGCGGCAATTCAAGTCACTCCATCTGTAAATGGAAATACCCCGTTTGCAACTCCAGCTCCTTTCCCCGAGAGTAGTTTTAAAAAACCTGTAAAAACAGCCCCCACGTAAGAGATGTCCTTTACATGTGCTCACACAAGCATGGGCTGAGGACCTCCTTGTGGAGGTTCTCAGTGGGCTGAAGCAGGGACAACGTTTATCTGTGAAATCTGTAAGAGAATCTATGGAATTTTTTTATTTTCAAACCAAGAAAAATATTTGTAGCATTGAACTAATATGCAAACACGATATACCAGCCCGCAGTAGAAAAAGAAAAGTAGGTGGGCAACATCCCTAAAAACTGTGTCTGAAAACTGGGCTCATGCAGATGAGCTGAAGCCAGGCTGTGAGGCTTTCCACTCGCTCACAGCAGAGGGCTGTGTTGGGCTGAGCAGAGCCGGGACCGACAGCCAGGAGACTTAGACAGCTGCAGGGAAAAAAACCGTCTTAAGCAGAAACAAATCCTCAGGTCACTCACAGTAGGACAGGGAAGAATCAGGAAGGACCAGTATGACCTACTCTCATCTTCCCTCCTGAGAGCACTTGGAGGTTCTGCCATCAGTCCTGCTTCATTCCAGTAATTCCCAATACATTGTGAACTTTGGGCCATGCAACCCATCCTCCCCTTAAATAAGCTTACTTTTCCTGTGGTCTCAACCAATTTCAGTTCCAAACATTAATTTATTTTGTTACACACATTTATTCCAGGAGAGAGTGGCTTCTTTGCTGCCACTGTATAAATCGATTGTCCACTCTTTGCCACAGGCACACACACATTTCTGCTCGCTCCGTTACAAAAGGGATGCATCAGCACTGACAGTGTTCCTGCGACAAATGTAATGGTTGATTAGAAACCTAGGAAGTATAGAGCAAGTGCAAGGAAATGGAGCTGTTATCTAAGAAAGGAGATGAGTGCTACAACCTATCATTTAAAACAGCACAGATTCTATGTACCTGATAGAACACAAAATATTTCATTTCAGCGATACAAGGTGGGATATTCTGAGATATACAGTATGCACTGTTGCTGTAACAACGTCACAAGTGCTACCATCACAGCATTAAAACTGTAGATATTTGTGATGGAGCTTGATTCACAAGCAAAGAGACACAAGCCTAGAAGGCTGTAATGAGCAGAAGCCTGAGGTCAGAGCAAATACTTTTAGGAGAGGAGGAGGAAATAGAACTGCAGGATTTGAACAAGGCAAAAACAGCATTAGGTGGTTGCAATGACCACTCAGCCCAAACAACTGCCTAGCACCAACACTGCTTCACCATAAAAGATTCAGTTTTGCTGTAATGACAAAAAGTGGCCTGTGTCAATACGAGGAAGAGCTCTGTTTCACCTCTTGTATGACTTATGCGCATGAGGCTGACCTTCATTGTAAGAGGTGCTCATTTAAGGGCAAGCTCTTCTGTTCCTGGCATATCTTTGGAAAGATGAATTGTTCTTATTTTGCTCACTGTGACATGTGGATACTCTGAAGAAATGACAACTATTGCAGTCTAGATAAATCTATTGGTAAGCAGCTGCCTCTCATGCATTTTTGAGAAGTAATACTTCTGGTGTCTCCTGGAGTTTTATCAAGGGAGCCCTCTCCTGGCAATAGCATGAGGCAGAACATCAGCAGAGAGACATTCAGTCTTTGTGGCACTTACTGTTGAGCGGGCTCTGTACCCACTGCTATTTTCATTGTTGAGTCACCCAAGCACGGAGGCACTTCTCACAGGAACAATTTGTATAGAAACCTATTTTGGGAAGGATAAGGTTCACTCTCAGAGGTAGCGATTGCACATCAGGCAACTCAGCCTGTTCTCAAATGAGTCACAAAAATCTCCTCAGAAGGGTAAATGTCAAGATACACTGGCCATGAGTCACAGCTGTCATCCTCCCTTTTAAAAGTTTAAATCCTTATGAACTGTCAGTGAGACTGAGACAGAAGCATGATTGTGCTAAACTTGAAACACTGGAATTAAGCATTTCCACCATCATTTAGATGGGTCTGTCCTGTAGCACTATTTCAGGTGACTGAATTAGCACCTGGACCGGAAAGGTGACAATTTATATAAATAGCAAAGAGCAAGAACTGCCAGAAACTCAGTATCCCACAGCAGCAGTATATGTCAAATCTCAAGTGTTATATGAGATAAAACTCATTTATAGGTTGTGGATTACTGTCTCCCTTTTTATTTTCCTGTACATCCAGTATAACCTAGGAATGGAGATTAGTCTGAATATAAACAATCCAATCAAAGTAAAAATTAGGCAATGTGAGAAACTGACAAGGAAGTTACACATATTTTTTTAACCATCTTGAAAAAATGGTGGATCTTATTCAAGAGTTACAAATAAACAACCAAAGACAAATTTAGGAAAGTGCTGCTTGTTTTTTCAGCCAAAACTAGTCTATTCATGCCAGCCTGATACATACAGTGATATACTAATGCAAACAAACTAATCCCACTGTCACATAGTTTGATGTTTTGAATAATTTGCAGCTACATTCATTGTCAGTTTACAATGAAGCTTAATTGGCTCTAGATTATTGCACTGTATTTTATACACCTGGCTTTGTTTTAATTTCAATTAGCATTGCTGACATTGTAATCCCATTATTGCTATTATGCTGACAAGGAACAAGTGTTTGCACATGTTGTCTGTCTGCCTCCAGAACATAGGCTCCATGACAGGCTGCAAGGTTCATCATTACTGAGCTGACCGCTCCTCAATATTAAATTCTGAAAGCAATAACCATCTAAAATCATGGGCCAGTGCAGATTCAACCTACTCTTTGCAGTGCTGAGAGTTGTGAGCACCGCAGTCAGGCCACCTGCATGCAGCATCAGCATCTGTCCCTGGGGATTGCAGAGTGCACCTACAAGAGGTAAGCACTGCTCAGGCATGGCACCACCCACATCTGCTTACCTTCTCCACATCCATCACAAAATCCAAGAGGAGGTTGGACAGTGACAGTGGAGTCACTAAGGTTATTAATCAATAACCACTCATTAATTTAACAAATGCACATTCCCCTGTTCAGTGGAATAGATAGAGCAGAGATGTTATGAAATCACCAGCACTGGTGACGTCTCAAGTTAGACAGGCATCAGTCTAGTTCAACAAAGAGGATGCTGCTGATCCAGCACGTGGACGGGACACGAGCAAAGCCATATCCAGCATAATTTTTTCTGTGGAACTCAGATTTTGCTATCCTAACACTGCCTTTCTCTTTTTCTTTTGTCTGTTCATCAAAACAAACAACTTTTGACTTAAAAACCTACAAATGTGCAGAGAAGTGAGAGTTGCCTCCCCCTTACATCAGACTAACTTGGACCCTTAGCAAGCAGATCATTACACTGACTGAAGAAATGTCAGGAAAGGGGACTGCACTGGCCAGTCTGCTCAAGGTCACCTCAGCACTGAAAGCACAGGGTGGAACAGTGTCACACACTGGTCCCATCTGCAATTAATAATGTGGACGTATTGCCCAAGAGTAGCTGAAACACTTCTGATCAAGCAGTCAGGTAAAATACTTTCTAGATTAGACATAAAACCACAGTGCAATCAGAGGTGTGGTAGGAGTATACCCAGGCCAGACCTGCACTGCTGGTGGCCAGCAAAGGCATCTGACACAGTAAAACCACCTATTTCTGCCACATTTCACCATGGAGGTAAGATTTGTATGGACTTTTGAAAACTACAAAAGCAGGTATTTGTTCCTTCCCCACACCAGACACTTCTGATAAAAATAGCCAGTGACCTGGTTGTACAAGCCTTCCCTGACAATTCTCAATTATTAATTCCAATTCCCCTCACAATCATTAATTATAATTAATAATATCAATTCTTAATAACTAGACATCTATTAATATCCAGAAGCTGTGGCTGGGAGAAGGCACCAAGTAATAATCAGGAGGAATTTTATGGCAGACCAAGCCAAAACAACATAGGGACTCTGGCTCACCAGGGGAGCTCCTAGATAATCTGTAACTAGCACTCCACAGTTCTTTCCTAACCAAAATATCTACAGCTACTGTATGAAAATGACTTCAGCAAACAAACACAACACAAGTGTAAACCGAAATGTTGAGAAAGCTTAAAGTCCTGGGCTTTGTTACAGGGTATGCTAAAAATCAGACCAAATAAAACCAGAACAGTAGGGTAATAAATATGGAGAGGATATCCATAACCTAAAGTATTACTATCCTTACCCCAATAGCCTTAAAAAAAGAAAAAGTATAACCAACCAAACACTTAGAAAATGGGATGAATTAGGAAACAGACTTTCAGTACAATCAGAGCATAAATTTAAAATAGCATGGAAACTGAAAGTGAAAACAGTGAGCAAAGAGGGGAAAGAGGGCCAACAGCAGAACAAAAGCAGGACAACAGAAAAGAACAGTCTTGTCAACTTTCATCTTCATAAAAATAAGAATTCTGTCTCCAAAACATCATTAAATTAAAAGCAACAACAAAACTAAAATAAACAAAAAAACCAAACAAACAAAACCAAAAAAAAAAAAGGAAAAATTAAAAAATAAAAAACAAAACCACCCCTGCAGGATTTCAAGACCGAAAAGATTCCCCCCTCCTTCTCCTTTTTTTTTTTTTTAATAAAGAATGGGCTTAACCTCACTTTGTTTATTAAAGATTTTGACTGTCTACAGATCCTACACTTGGGTGTGCCTTGTTTGGCACTGAGTTGCAATACAAACAAACTCCAGCTGTGATGCATGAGAAGCTTAGGAGCAGCAGAGAGCTTAATGTCTCTAATTAATGTCTGTTTGGACCTAAAATGAGGCATTGGAGACTCCAGATAAACTCTGGCATGTAACACTTTTCAAAGGGGAATTAGGAACCAGATAAATAAGAGTTTGTCACTACTGTGCTCTGGATATATTCGCAAAATGGAGATAGTGATGAGATCAGAGTATTTTCTTCTGTGCTGTGCCTAGGCATAGTCATTTTTGTGTCTCCCTTTTACTTCATGGCAGATCAAGAAAAGGAGAAAGATATGAAAGAATACCATGCTTAACTTAGCTTCAGACCTACCCATGAAGCACTGCAGCTATGTCCATATTTGACTTGAAACATAAACCACCTTAAAGCACGGGTTTGTGCCCCTGCAACAGATTTTTCAATGCAGATACTCTTTAAAAAAAAAAAAAATTACTGAAAGTCAGCTTGAAGTGGGGATAAAAAAGACCAGGTTTAGCAAAGCTTTCATTAAACCCACAAGCCATGAAATAATCATAACCTTTCTCGTCTCTGTGCATCACAGAAGAAAACACACATAGAGCGTGCTTCTGTCACTGCTCAATAGCTGAGAGCATTTGTGGGCACAAGCCATCCTCACTCAGCTCCACCGTCCCCAGAGCACAGACCTTTACTTGGCTCCATATTCTCCTGCTGAGGTTTCACTGGCTGTGATAAAAGCACAATTACAGACAGCGTACAAATACCATCTGCCTCAAGTCACAGTCCGGAAGCGAGGATATTTACTCTTCACCTCAATATTCCTCCTTACCTAGCAATGTTACGTACTTGCACGCTTTTGTTTCATCACCGAGGTTCTCGTTCCTGCCTGTTTGCCCAGGCTTGACCACAAATACATAGATCCATAATAAAAAGACACCTAAGTCACCATCCTGTTATGCAGCACACCTCCCACCCTTCACAAGTGTCAGGAAAACGTCACAACAGGTCTGGCTCTGAGGCCATCGGTTCTGACTTGCAGTGCTGGCACAGTCACCAACCCCACACCTCCCAGTCCCCAAAGATCCTCTGAAGCCAGTTCTAGAAAACTAAACAGGAGTTGAGGCTGGCCAGGGACAGGTGGCTAACTAAGAAGATCCTGTAGAAAAAGGTTATTTCAGCTTCTTGTGCATAAAAAGAGACCTAAGACAGCCAGCATGTGGCAGCAAATGTGTGTACGGTAGGATATAGCATAGAAGTAGTATGCACACACAACGCAAAAATTAATTACCATAGTAAAAAGCACCAACAAAACAGACACAGACTCTGGGATAAGTCAATATAAAACAGAAAGTCGGTCCCTTCTGTTCCCTAAGCAAATCACACCACTGTGGACAACCCACAAACCCTCTAGCACAAACTGTCCAGCATAGGGTTGGCTCAAACTCAGCACACCCAATTAACCAATTTCTTCAGCTGCCAGTTGGTCATGGCCTTCAGAAGGGGCTTCTAGGAAAAAGGAATCAGTAATGCCTTCTGGAAGGCTGCAGCTCCCTTCAGAAACACTTTGTGAACAGGAACTGTTGACTTCAGACACAGATAATCATTACAATTATCAGTGGTATATGTAGTGGCTCATAACGAAAACATTACTTAATGATCAAAATTTTGAAACTATTTCCAGTGTTACTGTCATAATGATGAGCTTCCATTCAGGAAGACAGAAACATTCGATACCAGGTAATCCTATCTTTCAGATTATCACCAGTTTTTCAATATTGTATCATATAAAATGGCCCGTACTTCAAATCAGGGTTGAATCATCCTATCACCCTACCAGATGCAGGGAAAAAGGTATGGAATTAATTTTATTGGATTACCCAATTTTTGGCCCTTCATTATGTCCAAAGAGATTGGGTTTGGCACCACTACAGATCTGCAGGAATTAAAAATCTGATCTTTTTTCTTCTCAGTTATCTCTGATTACCTTCCACTTCCTCAGCTGCTGCCAAGCTCTGTGTTAAAACTAGTGGAAACCAATGTGCAGAAGATGAGCAGTAGGAATCTCTGCCCCCAGTTTTCCAGGGCATGCCCCAGTCCCACCCATCACATTTGGGTTGCACTGCAGGGTGCGGATGGGGTAGCGCCATCACCAGAGGCGCAGCATGGAGGTGGCAGTGCAAATGCCCAAGTTAAGGAAGGGTGAGGCATTAAGTAAGGATAAGGTGGAGTTTCATACGGCTTTGAGAGATCTGAAACAGTATCATAAAGGTTATGGACATAAGCCCTACTTGAACACCATCTGAGGGAAGGCAAGAAGCCTTTTCCACACAACTCCCCAAGCACAGCCTAAAGTGCAATCTAAATTGTGAGAAGCTGTTTAGCCAAAGGTATACTCTTTATGAAGTACAACAAATGGACTCTCACCACAAAGCATAATTTTATTCTTCACTGAAGTTCAGTGTACCTAACGATAAGAAATAAGGTAAATAAATTTCATGGAACTGCTCTGTGCTGCCACAGACTGAACTATTTCCTGTACTGTAGTCAGCTCAGGCTGCCTGAAGTTCTCAATTCTGTGCAGAGCTGAACTGTTCAGCCAAGGTTCTTGCATCAGAAGTTCCGAGCTGATATGCCCTGAAGATAGAGATCTCCAGCTTTAAAGCCTTCAAATCGGCACCCTTCACCAGTGCTACCTTCACTTTACAGAAGCATTTACACTGAGTGCAAGGAAAATACAAGTGTTAATGCTTTGAGAATAGACTTTCGCTTATTTCTCACAAATATTCAGCTTCACTACAATGGATTTAGTGGGCTTAAGGTTTGAATTTTAAGTAACCACTTACAAAGGGAGAATAAATAAGTGCTAAATACACTGCACTCAGCATGCAATATAGCAAGGTAGCACGGTATCTCCAAACAGTCCAGACTCACCGAGATGAAATCCTGGCACTCGGCACATCAGTGATAGCAATCCCGCTGACTTCGACGGGGCTGGGATTCCTCGGCATTTCGGCCAAGCTAATTGCTACTCTAACAGCAGTTACCTAAGCCCTGCTCTATCTGAAGACGACTAGGAAATTGAGCAGAAAAAGAGAAACAAGAGCATTGGCTCAAGACAACCAGAGGCCTGGCTTCTACTTGCAGCTTGTTGCTGTGCCATCACCATTAAGGCATGGGGCTGGCAGAGGTCCAAAGCAGAGCCCAGCTGAGGCAGCGGCCAAGGCACCGCGCCTGCGGCAGCCGCGCACAGACACAGGAGCCGAGAGAGGCAACGTCTGCACCCTTCCTTAGAAGCACCCGAGGTGACAGGCTGTACCCTGCTGGCTTCAGCAGAGTTTCAAAACAGGCTACGACGCGATTCTATCTGTTCCAGATAGAAGATAAATAAAATCTGAAGAACAAGAAGAGTCACTAAATTACTGTCTGCTGCTGTGATCTGTATATCCTACAGCGCCGTTTTCTCTGCCCCTGCTCAGTTTCCTTTAAGTCACCAAAAGGGGGACTTTCAGCAGTGAGCATCACAAAACCATCCAGGGTTTCTGTGGAATTTGTTGGCTTCTCAAGCTTTGATGACAACCTGATGATTTTCCCAGCCTCAGTACACAAAGCACTGCTCTCCTTTTCAGAGAATGGAGAACCAGCCATATCAACATGGGAGGGGAGCACAGCAGGACATAGCCCTGTGGGTGGTAATAATAAAAATTCTTTCTGACATGAAAGGTACAGGAACAGGAGGAAGCCTTGCTAGATTTGGTGCTAACAGGAGGGATCACCTGGGAAAGCAAAGGTGACAGAAACCAAGGAATGATAGACTGATCCTTTGGAAGGCTGAGTAAAAGGAATTAAGAAAATTACCTTCAATACAAGGTAAATTTAAAGAAAAATACCTATTACAAACTCATATTCAGTATCTAGGAAATTTAAAAATAAAAAAAATAAAAAAAAAAAAATGAAGAAAAGGGTGCCAGTTCCTCAAAGAAATTACACAAAAGCTCTTTATTCACCTCAGATAAAAACAGGGAAGTATACAGAAAACAATCTACGTCTTACTATTAAAGATGAATGTAAAAGAATAGTAGGAGTGCCTAGAGACAAAATCAGGAATGGTAAGACAAAGTGAGATGCAACTAAGAAGGAACATTAACATATATGTTTTGGCAGCTAGAAGAATAGGAAATTTAGCTTAGGAATGCAAAAAATAAAAATATTTTTAAATGGCACAAGTCCACAACACTTAATGTCATCACACAGGAGTCTTCACTAGAAACACCAATAGTATGCAGATGGTTAATACGATTAATATCTAAACCAAAAAGGGTAAAAGATTACATATGCTTAAGTTGCTTAAGTATTTCCAAGAAAAATACTTTAAAATAAAGTAATGAAATCAAAGAAGATTTTCTGATTGCTTGAAATTTTAGTTCAAAATCCCCAATAAGAACAAAAGGTTATGATAACTTGGCCATCCTTTTTCAAATTGATGAAGAAAAGCATGATGTTGTGTGTTTAACAGTAATAATAAAACCCCAGAAGAAGTGTTGGTAGTCACCCTGAGGAACTCATAGGCAGTTTCCAGAAGGCAGAAGATCTACAGCACCTCTAACAAGCGGAGAAAAAAAAGAGGAGCTGGAAATTAAAAACCTGTCATGTCCAATTATTTACTGGAATAAATCATACCATCTGTAAACCCACCAAAGGTACTAAAGCAGATGAATGGTAGGGAACAAGTCATACCAAACCAATCTATTTTCCTTCCACAACAGACCAACCGGCCTTGTGGACAAGGAAGAAGAAATCAGCGTCAAAGCTCAGTTTCAGTAAAGGCCTTTGACATCACCCAGTATGACAAATTTGTTAGTAAGCTGCAGAAGCAAAGATTAGATCAAACCACCATAGGATGCCTGCGAAAGTCATCAGACACTATTCCTAAGGGTTAATTATCAGTGGCTCACTTTCAAAAAAAGGAAATGCATTGAGATGGATATTTCATGGATAACTGCACCACTTCCACTTCATTCAGTGCTTTCACTAACAATTTGGACAGTGGAGAAAACAACCTTATTAAGTCTGCACATAAGAAAGCAGGGAGAACTGCAAGTACCCTGGATAGCAAACAGAATTCAACATAAACAAACTGGAAAGCAGTTGGGAAAAGGAAAAAGGACACAAACCAAGCAGGAACTTAAGTCAAGCACTGCATTTTCATAATAACACCCAAATTAATGACTTTGGGACAGGAAATGGCTGGCAAGGTAACAGCTCTTAAGAGGAAGAGAAGGCAGCAGATACCAAGCAAAAGGCAAGTCAATACAATGCCATTGTGAAAAGAGAAACATTCCTGTATGAACAGGATTATTTCATGTGGTTTTCAGGATTCAATTTGTCTACTTCAGTTGGCACTAATAAGGCCTCGGATGAGGTAACATCCAGTTTCAGAAAATATTTGAGGCAATTTAGTGTATGGAAGATTATTAATTCCCTGCCTTGAAGTATATAAAAGCTTGTTGCAAAAGATCACACATCTTTGCACATGATAGACAAGACAGGTAGCAACAGGCTTAAGGAAAAGCAAGATTATGATTAGAAATAAGAAAAATCATTGTAACTGGAAGGGTAGTAGCCTCACCCCACAAGAGATTACCTGGTTTGTTTCTTTATTTGTACAAGCATATGACACATACAAAAAGCATCCTGAAAAGACACATAAGGGAAAGAACAATCAGACCACTTTTTAGCTTTCAAAACTATAGAAGACCCCGCTGATTGTGAAAATAGACTCCCTTCTCTTCAAAACCATGCACTGCATTTTCCTGTGCTAGCAGTCCCAAAAATTAATCTCTAATTGGAACAGCTCTGCAAAAGCACACAGCTGGGAACAGCGGGAGAATCAGCCACTTGCACAGACAGGTGCCATTTCCTTTTTACTAGTGTAAACTCCACAGCTCACTAGACAGCATCCTTGTTAAGGAGTAATTCTTGCAGGGTTGTCATTTGCTGATGGCTTTGGGAGAAGGTTGATTTGACTAGAAAGCTTAGACTTTCAGCTCATTTAGAAGCATAGCAGTTGTTTGATGTTTTTAATCCACTTGACATCCTGGCTTGTTATACCAGTACATAAAGATGGTATGACAAACAGGCTAATTAAATGGAGAGCAGAGATTATTTTCACAAGCTTCACCCCAAACTGCAGAGGTGAGCTCTAATTCCTGGAGTGCTGTCATTCAAAAAAAGTCACTTAATTTAGAGTTGTTGCCAGAGAAATTGCAGGGATCAGGCAAAGGTGCCCTGAGGTATATCAACTGTGTTGCCAATGGAAAAATCTATCTCATGTGAAATTTTCAATCAGGTGTAAAGAAAAACTGGAAGCCAATGTACTTGAGGCCAAACGTACAGTGTGGTTGAGGGATACCTAGTCTGGACACATGCCAAGAGGGATGCTACAGTCTCCCTGATACTCCCCTAAATTTATTTGGATGTGAAAGCAGTGACTGGAAGCTGGGTTTCCCCTAGGTGAGCAACCTGCATTTCAGCTACCTAAGTAAAGCTGACATTAACTTCAACTAGAAAGGGTAACCACATCCCATACCCATTAGACTGGACATAGAGATGAGAGGAATTCAAGTTACAGGGATCCTCATTTTTGCCAAGATCTCAGAGACCTTATAGTCCAAAGAAGCTAAAAATCAGCTCAAGCAAGAGGAGAAGCTCTCTCTCTTTTCAGCTACTGCAAAAGGACAAAAAATAAAGGGCTACTCTCTGGCAGAAAGCACCTAAGTGGCATTTCTAAACTGTTCTGACCTATACAATAAAAAAGTTCTTTACAAGGTGCTTTTTTTCTTGCTAAGGAAGATCCAGGGCTGGGAGACAACAGAGCATTCCTTTTTAACAATTCTTAACCACGTATCATTTGGGAATTCACAAAAGAACATTAACAGCAATTCTATAATAACCAAAAGGAAAGGGAAAGAAAAAAATTACTCCATAAATACTTACTGCAAAAACAAGCTTGTTTTCCTTGGTTTACAGTTTCGGGCCTTTTATGAGAAGAACAAGCTCCCAAAAATAAGCTGTTTTCAAGTTCCACACAGAAAAGCCTCAAATGGAATTAGTGGAAATCAGATTCTTCTTTTTGTTCACTTCCAGAAGCAATACTTTACAGAAAATAAGAGGAAATATTTTGATTTCTTAACAGCAGAGTCATTCAAGACCCAAATAAAAAAGTCCTCAAATATAAGGATGAATCAATGTTTAAGCCCAGAAGACAACTCAGGACACATATTCCAAGGCAAAAATAACAACGAAGTACAGGGCAAGTCCATGAGACACTTCTTCTGGGAATGGACCTCATTAAAAGGTAAATAACTCTGCTCAACTTGCAAGCTGTTCAGTTTTATAGGAAACATACTTGCAAAATATTGCAGTAGATGCCACTCTTGATTTTTTTTTTCTCATTTCAAGCTCAGAAAATCGTGGGGTTTGTTCTGTTGGTTTCAGTCTTGTTAACTATAATGTTTCACTGACTAAAAATAGCATTGAGGGAAACACAGTGTTGCTGCAAAGATCATCTTGGAATCATGTCACCACTGTCATCTCAGCACCTTCCCTATACTTTCACTCTCTCATCCTGTGAGTTTCTAACACTTTGGATTCTGTATCATTCTCCTAATGCCTACTGCTTCAGTTGCTACTATGATCCATGTAAATTTTTTTCTCACACTCCTTCGCCTGACTTCTTCCTTGGTCTTTAAAGAACAATAGAAAAGCTGTTTCAAAGGTGCTTCCTGAGATCACCTAGTCCAGCCTCCCCTGAAAGCAGGACTAATGCCAACACTAGTTCTAATCAGGTTAGTTGTGGCTTTGTCCAGAGAAGTCTTGAAAACCTTCAAGCAGAAAGGTTTCACAACTGCTCTAGGAAACCTGTCCCTAACTCCTAACTATATCTCTAACTCTTCTGGATAGTTTCTTACCATCCTCCTGGAATCAAAGAGCCCAAAACCAGACACACTATTGTAGCAGCTTCTTCAGAGGCATTATGAGGACAAAAATTTCCCTCCATTTGGTGGCCACATTCTACCATAGGCTAGCATCCAGGCTGCTATATTTATGTTGTGAATTCACTGTTGGCTAATGTCCAGCACACACTACTGATTCCCAGGATCTCTCAGCAAAGCTGAGAATTTTGCACTTCTCCCTGTCAAACAGTTAGAGGTTTCTGTCAACCAAATTCTGAACTGAGGCTCTTTCTTGCAGCATATTAATTCTCTTCCCCATAGAGGAACGTTGTCTAACAATTAGGGTCAGCAATGAAGATACTGAACATCAGCCCCAGTATCACCTTACAGGGTACTCCACTTTTAGCCCCTTCACAAATTAACATTGAGCAACTGATGAGAGTACAGTGATCCATCCAGTTCAAACCACCAGAGTGTCCATTCGCTTTACTCATACTTCCTCTGGTCCACATGCAAACACTGTGGGAGACTGTGTCAGAAGCCATTCTAAAGCCAACATATGAGAATATCCACCACTGCCCTCAGTGACATAACAAGTCATTTAATCTTACAAGGCCATCCGGTTGTCTAAGCAATGCTTTTATACATCTCGTTTATTTATCATCACTATTTCCACTTCTTTTTTGGTCTTCTAGTTCACTAACAAGTATCTTGCTTATGTAAGTAAGCCTTTTAAAAAAAAAAACCTAAAAATAAATAATTCACCCTCACAGGCCAGACATCTGAGCAGACCCTCAACACAGCATCATGACTTACCTTCCAGGTCTTGTTTTTCTTTTTTAATGTAATTCAGTGCTTTACCTTTGGTTACTCCAGTCTCCAACTGTCAAAACACACCTGGTAATTCAGCAGGTGAAATAAAATGGATATGGATGGATTTCTGTTCCTCTTATCCCTGTTTCCTCTTCTGTCTACTGTCCTGACTAGGCCTGAAACTATTTAAGAAAGCATACAGTGGTTGAAACCAGTCTAATGCACAATGCAAAGTGTTGATCAGTAATTTTATGGAGAGTTTCAACGCTGCTGAAATGCCAGACAAGAGGATTTTCCAGCAAGACTGCTTCTTGCAGCAGGTAAAGACACCCCTATCATCAGTATACCATGGGATACATAGTATGTTGGCTTCAAAAGGAATGAGTATCACCATCATCTATCAAATCAGAGATTACCAATCAGTGTAGCACCTGCTCCCCAGACTGCAGTCACCAGGCAAAGGAGGAACAAAAGACTTGAACTACACTAGTTGCTTTTCTGAACAAGACTTATGATTTTTCAAAAGGCACAAGACGGAACATTTGTGCTCACATGGGCACGACATTGAGCAGAGGCAGTATGGAAGCCCAAGATATGTTGCAGGTATGTGAAAGCCGTCTGCCTCACACCATGCAGCACAAAGCAGAGACCAGAGCTGGCATGCTTTACTTCAACTTCTTCATGATTCCTCATGAACACTTGAAATTTTTTCAATGTAAGCATAGCTTAATATAACTCTCTTTTCAAGGAAATGCAGAGAAGTGGCACAAGTCCTTCTGCAGGGTACTTCTGATCTCAGCATTAGGCACCATCACATAGTGCAGGCACACCCTGCAGCTGTGTCCTGACCCAGAAAGCCTCATATTCACAGAGGTTGTCTCTTATTCTCTGGGTACACAGTCCCTTGATCCTTTTCCAGTGAAGTCCACCTTTCCATTTGATTAGAAAAGCAAGAGTTCAACGGTCCCTCTTTGTGGTCTAAGACAAACAGACTGCACATTTCATCCTCAGTCACACTGAGCTGAGCACTCCTTTTTTGACCAACCTACTGAAATACTCTACAACACAGAAGGGGTTTTGAAGATTTTTTTTTAAAACAAGTCTAACAACAAAACATATCCCACTTCATATAATCACCCACTAATTCTATCCTGAGTTTGGGAGCTATTTGCTAATTCTGATTAAAATTCAGGAAGTACTACCTAAGCATAGGTAGTTTGGATCCTCGGATGTGGCACAGAAGGCTTTCTCTCAAAAATGCTTACTTTGAGCTGGTAACATAACACAAACAAAATAATAAGCTGTCAGTATTCTGGCACCTAGATACTAACTAGATATTCGAATTAACAGTGCATGCATGCCTCTGGATCACTCCTCAGATGAGCTGATAGGATAATCCTATTAATCCGGCAAGAATATTTTTCAGAGACATCTTCCAGAATTTCGTAACCTTACCACTGTGTATTAAATAGCAACATGGAGCAGTGTGTTCTGAGGCATTCATTTCTTTCTTTTTGAAGTATCTGCAGCAAGAACACCATGAAGGAAGAGAGGACAACAGCTAATCATTACAGAAGTGAGAAAGAAACAAATCGTGGCCAGAAGACTTTTGGTTTAAATTTAAATGTGATCATAACTCCTTAACTTTTAGGCCTCAGTAGATACAAACAAATTTCACAGAAAAGACAAATAACATCAATCATTGACATGACAATATTTTTCCCAAAGAAGTTCTTTTGGGGGTTAGGTAGTACATCTTCTTGTCATTGTAAAATCTGGGCCCGAAATATGCTGTCTGTCTCAAATTGCAGAGAACGCAAAATGCAAGACATGCCGAGACAATTCTACCTGCAGATACAGGCATAAATAATAACCAGATATGTCAGACATATTAGGAAAGTGTTGATTACCCATTAGTTCCAACTATATGACAGATCTTTTACTTTAGAAATCGGATCCGTGTTTGACTCAGGTTTACATGGAGGCCTGTTCAACTCTCAACCAGCTGAACTCTCAGGGGGAGTTCTTCTTAACTTTGGAACTTCTTAGTATTCAATCATGCAATGCTAGTTAAGATGGACTGAGGACCTTGTGGTGATGCACTGAAGGTTATGAGAAGTAGAGAGGTTTCTGCCCAAATCCCACACTGGAATCTAGATCAGACCTAGAGTTTCATCTCTCTCCATTACAAGGAGAGGACAGATCCGCCTCAGGACTAGAATGCCAGATTTTCTTCTCAAACCATCACTACACAAACAACAGGCAGAAAAGACAGCAGCTATTGTGCTCAGCAATGACTGCTGTTTAAGGCTGACCTAGCATAGAAAACAGAGAAACAATGCAGAAAGGTTTTGGTTTCCTTTTGTCTGGGGAAAAAAAATGAAAAAAAAAAAAAAAAAAGCACCACACTGGTATCAGGATAGCGTGTCAGCAAGAGGGGAAAAACTGGCTTCCTATGATAGCAGTTGCAGAAAACATGGGCAAATAAGCAGGTGCAAGGAACTTCTGGCACTGAAAACCTTTTTTGGGATGCCAATTCCAGAATCCACTGCTCTGATATTTTAGAGGATGGCTGCTCTGTCTACAGCTTTGTGCACAGCCCATGGTACCCAATCTCTCCAAGTTGTGTCCCTTCACCTCAATATAACTTGTTGTTACTCAACAGCAAGTACCCCTTCTTCAGCATTTATAATGCACACTTCATTTCTTCACCTGAATGGAACAGGGCAACACTTCGCACCACACCAGTTGCACCAATCTGCAGTAATGCAATGCCCATCTATCACAAAATATTCCCCTTTACAGTGCTATGCTCCTTTCACACCTATTTCTTTTTAATATCGATGGATATACGAATGTATTTATTGCAAGATTTTGACAAGAAAGTCTCACTTCAGGATTCTCTGGTGTTTTCCTTCATAGGGCTGTTAAGAAACCAGAAAAGAAACCCCACAGCCTCTGTCTCCAAACTAATTGCTATGTAATAATTTTGTACAAGAAATAAACAGTATTTACATATATATATATACACACACACACACATATTTAAAATTGAGAGTGTGTGCGTACACATGTATATAAAAAGATGTAACCGATTCAAGCCATACATAAACCACACAGGTCCTGGATCTGTTTCTGGCTCCAGCCTGACGTCCTGCAATACTATGCCTGTTTTGGTTAGAGCAGCTCCTCCTGCAAAGGTTTTTAATAAATAATTCTACAGTACCCAGCCCTGGAGGCAGCCAAGGAGCCTCTGCAGAGCTGGCTCTGAGAGCCCTGGGGCCTCCAGCACAACAAGTTGCCCCAGCTCAGTCTGCCTGCCAGGAACTGGAATTATCAGTTCTGCTATATGACACACCTAATGCATTTTTAAATGCTTATTTCTAATGATATCATCTAAACCCCAAGAGCTACTACTGTTAAAAGACTAACATACAGCCACTTGCAGGTCTCTCAGTCATTTTTCTTCTCATTTCTCACAATTGTTTTTTTCCAATTTTATCTAAATTACTAATGCCTCAATTGTTATCAACATGTTTGAACAAAAGCATAATTGACTGGCTGCCTCCAAATGATATTTGAACTGCCTTCAACCTCCAGTTTGCACAGAAAAAGCTTATGGTCCTATCACAGAGGATATGATCCCCCAGCTAATAAGACAATAAGGCAGATTGCAGTGGGAAAACAACTTGGTAGCCTTATGATTCATTTATTATTATTCAAATGTAATGATTAATTAAATGCCTACCAATACCCTTACTTTAAAATAGAAAGCTCTGCTTTGTAATAATCACCACTTGAACCATCTATTCACTAGCTCAACCTCAACAAAAGGACACTGCAAAAACTTTCTTCTAGAAATTTAAACTTTAGTAACACATCATATTTTATTAATGAAATTACTCCATCTTTAACAAAGTATTCAGAATCTAAAAAGAACTATCCAAGACTATAAATTTGTACTAAAAGAAATACTGAAAAAGACTACTCAAATAGCAAATTGAATTCAAGTATGGTACCAATCAAGCCAACATAACACAAATAATTGGAAATTAATGGTTACTCTTTTTTTTCTCAACAAAAAGCAGACAGCTAAGAAAAGTCAGTATATCAAACCCCTTTTATAAAACCTTTCACAATTAAAAATCATGCTTAACATTCCTAATGCCACCACACAGAAGGGATTTTCTCACCCTCACACAAATAACATATCTACTGCTGAGGAAGAGGTTATCAATCCTGGTGGTAGTTTGCAAAGAAACATAACAATCAAGTATCGATTTAACCCACAGAGACTGGATTTATGCTATGTTACTTCAAAAAGATTATGTTAACTTATCATTATCTCCATATATACACTTAAAATGCTCACATACATCTCTGGATGCATTTAAATAAAACCACAATAAAACACCACAAAAAACAATAAAAATCACAATCCCAAAAACCTACCCATGTTTTGTCGGCCAGTTATGAGTAAGTGAAAGCACTGAATTAGAGGGAGACTCCTACCAACTTCAGTAAAGCTCAGGTTCATCTAGAGAAGTTTAAGGCTCAATGTTTTTAGCTCCCAAAACAACAGGGTTTTTAATCCAATACATATGAAGTTTTTAAATACAGGGAAAGACACTCTCTTCTCATGAGTACAGCTTTGAGAAAATTAAATAAAAAACAGTATCTCTATAGATACTGGACATATACAATTTCTGATGTCAACAGACGTTGCATAAAAGACATAACAGTACCTAGTATTACTGGGCCATTAAAATCACAGTTCTTTGGTCAAGTATCACTTTTGGAAAGTTCTGAGAAAAGCAAGCAGCACTCAGAAACACATTAACTTCTCCAGGAAAGTTCTGCATCAAAGCTCTGCTTTTTAACTTTTATTTCTTAAACAACAACAACAAAAAAAATTGTCCACTTAGGAAAGTTAAGTTGTCACCATCTCACATTTCAGAATACAAAACTGAAAAAACCCCCCATTTAAAAAAAGACAGGACTTCAGCCAAGTATTCAGCTACTTATTGCTGTAGTTGTAACTCAAGTCCATTGAAACCCCTATGTTTTGGTCGTTCGTAGCGAAAACATGTTTGGAACACTAGCAGCAATAGAAAACCCCTTGAAAACCTAGACAAACTGTTGAGTGAAAATCAGCAGAAACCGTAGCTATTGGAACATAATAAAGCATCCTGTAAAAGTATAATTAAATTGGTAGCTAGAAAAACAGGGATGATTTAAGGTGCTATCCCAAAGCCTTATGTGGGCCACTGCCAGTAAAGAAAGTCCATTTCTCCCCCTACCCAGGTAGAGCCCAGAACCACAGCACTACTTTAAACACAACGAATGCAGTCTTCACTCTGCTTCAATGCCTCATCTCCCCCTCCCTCCTCCAACAGGTAGAATACAGAAACTTGAAATAATTGCTAATTCCAAATTTAGGTGATATGCACAAATATACTGTTGAACAAAGTTTGGACAGCAAACAGTACACCTGAGTTCAGTCATACAAACTAACTTCTGTAAATAGCATTAGACGAATATATCCATGTCTCTAATATGAATCTAGATGTATTTTCTTACAAAATGCATTAATAGAAATATCCAGGCAAATACATACCATACAATAACAAAAGCTTTAAGCCCCATTTAATAAGATGACTTTCTGATTAAAAATAGAAGGCAATTAAGATTTACTCAAAATTACAATTAAGAAAAGCTTTCACAGTGCAATATTGAAACTGTCACAAAGTTAAGAAAATACTGATATCAAAGTACAATCACAATGTTAAAGTAGACAAAACTACTATACAAGGGCATATATTGTAAAATTAAAGGGAATGAACACAATATAGGGGACATCTCACGTCCCTGCTCTACATGTCTCATTTCCTAGTCTTCAGAGTCATAATTGTGTCTTTCGGACACCAGTAGAAATCTTGTTAAAACTAAGACGTTCATTCTTCTTTGTAGACCAGATTTCAAAGCCCAGTTACTTCTTGAAAATAGGTTCTTCATCACTGCACAATTTCAAAGTAGTGCAATATTGCCATGATGTGCTGAGGCATGAACACATAGCCTGTGTACAGTGCCATCCCAACAATGGAAACTAACATGGAATCTGAATTACGGTTGAGGAAAAAAGCATTTGAAATAGAAACTGCACAAGACATCACAAACTATAGCATTAAAAATTTAATGATTACTATGTTATAACATTACATTTCTGAAATGACAAGATCAACTGTATTCAGCAATTATAAGCCACGGAAGAACCTACTGAACACTGAAAACCAGAATGCCAGTAGAAGCAACCAATTGCAAGGGATACCTTACAAGTTATCCACTGCCTTGTCAGTGACACAAGAGGACAGGCCAGAGCATGGGAAGTGTGATGGAGAACAGAAAATGGGCACTGAGAAAACACGTGTTTTCACATTCATGATCTTAGATGTTGAGCAAGTGTTGCAGAAGCCAACCCCATTCAGCCAAGCAGAAAAATGTCAACCACCACAAAAAGCCAAAACAAAACAAAACTACAATAATATGAGCAGCTTTACTGAATAACACCATTCTTATTTGTGGATTACCTCCTTTTTAAGCAGACAGCATTGGATGTTTTCTAACTACTTCACTCACAAAGCCTCAGAGCATCAGCATAGCTTTGAGTCAAGGTGTGTACTTAAGCACACTCATTAGTACTTTACTGTAACAGATTGCACTGCAAAATAAACTTCACATGAACCTATCAGCTAAAACATCTGCAGAAGACCACTTTATTAGTTGAACTCCTAACAGGGAACTTTTGTAAAACTTACTTAGAGAACTGAGACAATAGCTTATAAAGTATATATACAGTTGGACTTTTGTCAAGCTCTACAGCTCTTGAAGCTTTATCTAAACAAATTCCAGCACCAAATTACTGAAAGATTATGGTTTCAGAAATTCAAAAGTACTCAAAATGAATAAAAAACTGTTGATTTCATCCAACTACCTGCGGAGATTCAGTAAACTTAGCCAGAAACACTATAAAACACACTGGAGATTAACAAGCATGATAACACCAGACAGCAGTACTCAGTTTCCACAGGTGAAACCAGAGGAGCTGTGTGTGCTCTGCGCTTCCCTGAAATCAAGTCTCCACAGCACAAGCATAACAAGCCCTCTATGACCAACTCACCCACAGCAGAGCAGAGGCATGAGGTGTGCCTATTGGAGCTGCTTGGTGCATTTATAGTCTCAGAAGATTATACAGCAAGAGATACTAAAATGAAGGTCAACTCATAAATCCACATTTCCGTATCAGTGCTCACTTCTGATACTGGGGCACAGGCAGCAGCATGACATGCAGCACAGCCACACACCATTAGTTCCCAAGGCCACTGTGTCTGCACTGCATCCATACAGCACCTGGCAGACATGGCCCACCTAGAGCCAAAGCATCCACTTCGAGGATAAAAAACATTTTTGGTGATCTGAGATCAGAAGCGACGCTTGTGCCACTCTTTACATTTGTATGTTATGTGGCAATTACAGTACGAGCATTTTATGAAAGTGAACATGCACACACTTTCATTTACTTAAATATTTCGCACAAGGTAAAAAGGAAAAAAAATACGCATGACTAATATAATTGCAGGGAAAAAAAAAATTAGGTTTCCTTGATGACACAGGCATGGCATAAAAGGAAGAAGGTATGTTAACATGGAACACAACATAAGAACCCCTACCTGAACAATTGTGCACAGTAAGTCCATAAAAACTCACTATTCCTCTTTTCCAGTAATGTCCATTTCTACTGACTTGGCACAGGAAAGAAAAAAAAAAGACTGATCACACCGCTGTAACTTGGGCAAGCACTTTCATGTAACGAATGTGAGTTTCTTTACAAAACTGAGCAGAATCTCAGAAAAAGCAGCTTCTTGCTACTGCTTATATCCTTCTCTCTGTTAATGTTTTAATTAATTTCTCTCTCTGCCTCTCAGCATTAAATGGAGACGTCTCAGGGTCATTCGTATTGAGACATCATTTTAAGTCAAGATCAAAACAGTCACACTTCAGAGAAAAATACTCGTAATGCCATAGCAATACTGAAGAAAATGCACTGCCTGTACGAAAGGGCCAGGCAAAGAAGAAAACCTATAAATAGTGTTTATACAGATGCCTTTACATGAGCATCTATCAAGTTCTTCCACTCTAGAACAGCCAAGCAAATTTACCAGCTCGACGATTAAAAATCAATGTAACAAAAGCCATGTGACAAAGCAGCATGAAACCCTAGGCTCCAAGGTTTTGCAGCTTGCACATTTACTTTCCTCTAGGCAAAAATACAAAAGAAAACATTAAATACACTTATCCTTAACAGAAAGCTCGGGATTTCAGTGCAAGAGACAGAACTACCATAACTCTAGAGATAAAAACTTATGCCGCAGAAGAAACGGACTAGGCTGCCAGATGCCCGGACACAGCACGCAAAACAGCAGAGCGAGGATTATTCCCAGCTCAGGCAGCATGTTAGTTTGGAAGGGTGAGGAGCCGAGTCCCCGCCAGCAAGCCTCGGTCCCAAGCGGAGACGGCCGCTCCTCTGGCCGCGCTCAGCGCCTCAGGCCGGCCACCCCCGGCCCGGCCCCGCTCTCCTCCCGGCCCGACTTTCCTCCACCCCCAGCAAGCCCCGCCGGCGGCAGCGCCCTCAGCACGACCACGGCCCGGGCGCTCCCCAAGCACCGCGCAGAGCCGGCGGAGCCGCCACACCCGCCCTGCGGCCTCGGAGCAGCCCCGGAGCCGCGGCCGGACACAGCGCGACAAGGAGGGGGGACAGCCCCCGGCCCCGCACACACACCCCACCCCGCCAGGCCCGGCCGGCAGAAGGATACTGAAAACAGTGCGCTCCCAAGGCTCCAGCATGTACAGCGCGGTGACCAGCAGGTACTGGTAGTACAGCCACGACATCTGCTTCCATGCCGAGCCCAACGCCATGGCGCTCCCCCGCCCGCCAGCGGCCCCGCGCCGGGCCCAGGCCGAAGAGAGACGGGGGCGGTGCCGCCGGGACCGCCCTTCCCCGGCCCCGCCCTGTGCCCGGGCAGCCGCGGCCACCGACAAGGAGGCGCCGCGGCCTGTGGGGCCGGCACGGCGTGCTGTTGGCGCTCCCACGGCCGGGGAGAGCGGTGGGGCACGGTGGCGGAACACACCGCTTCCCCGGCCCTCCCCGCTGAACGCCGACATCGGGCCCGAGCTGATTAATTTATACGGCTGACCTGAGCGTAGTAACCTCCCGGCCCGAGTCACACCGAGGATATGGTGCTGCAACCTACTTTCTCTCATCCTGTTTAATCTAAATTGACGTTCTGGGAATCACGGAAGAGCCAAAGCCTGTGCTTGGTAGGGCCTACGGGAGGCATGCTAAAAACGATCTGCACGAGTTTTCAGTTTCGTTGAACTGCCGGAGAGTGAAGTCCACCTAAAAACGTGGCTCGGATAAATGCGACCTTAAGGTTGGCCAGCTCTGGCGAGATTAATCCATATGGATAGCAAAAACAAAGAGGTGATAAATCAACTGTTTACTGTGACCGTTCCTAACTTTGCACTACCGTAAGACACTCAGAGCCAGAAACCAGAGGGTGTGGGACACCCCTGCGCTGACGGCTGTTTGGCCTAAGAGAAATTCCCAGAGACTGGTTTGGGACTTCGCGATTTGGAAAGCCCTCGGCAGTGTATGCTGGCACTCTGGTGTTAAAAGCCCGCTGGGAGGGGATGTACACATTCATCAGACACCTTAAATGAGCAGAGCATGTGTTGCAACTCCCAGGCACTGGGGCCAGGCCACTGGTCCAGACCACACATTCCAAATGTGCACAGCATAGATTAGAAACTGGAATTGACCCGCTATACTTACTCTGCTTAGTAAATCAATTAGTAATTATGTCACTGACCAATGTGATTCTGTCCTTGTAGCCATCCCACCCCTCCCTTCACCTGTGCTATTTATACAATGAAAAATAAGGAAATACAACCACAGGAGAATGCACATATGAGTTACTTATATAGCTGCAAAATACAACCACAGGACCAGGAGATAACTGTGAAAAAGAAAAGCCGCTGGCCAAGAAAACTTAAGACTGTACTATTTTGTGTGGCAGGAATCTGAAACAGGATTTAATTCACCCTGAAGACGTTTAGACACACCTTATCTATGCAGATTTATTTCAACACAAGGAGAAAGGAGAGCATTCAGTTAACACCCCTATACATTGCCTATGGGAGCTGTTGCCACTATCCAAGTCTGCTCTTGCTTCTTGCAGTTGGTGTTGAGGGAGTGCTGTGTTGGTGTTGCTGCTTGAGTACACGGTGGTAATCATGAAAGGCACCTTTCTGTATAAAAGTGTCCAAAGTTCAAGGACAAATGGGGTATTCAGCACAACTAAAGCATTACTCCATTCAAAGCTGCAAGAACATTATCAACATGGAGCAAAGGGGTCCAATCCCCTCTGTTCCTGTGATTCCTAGCAAGACGCTCTGCAATTCAAGTGGTAAGGCAAGCAAAATGCAGCAGCAAGAAAGGACCTGGGATGAGAGGAAAAGTAATGCCTAGAGGCATGCCAGCTTCAAAATGTCCTTCATCTGCCCTAACCCACCAGGTAGGTGGCCCCTTACACTTTTTTGTTATGATGCATACTCATCAGAGTTTTTTGGTAGTTAGCCCCTTATGGAAATGGACATTATTCCTCTATAGTTTCCCCTCCTTCACCAGCTCCATTCTACCCCCACTTAGGGACTGTCATCACGTAATTGTTTTTCCTGATACCACCTGCATCGACACTTCAGCCCTTGAACTACATTCCCACGTGCTCATGTTTCCAGCAGGTCCGTGCAAACATCCTTAACCTGACACTACAGAGAGCCTTTGTGTTTCACCTGGAATGTGAAGAGAACTAAATCGAGGCCAGCATGCTCTAAAGCACAGACTGTATTCCTGATTACATGTGTTCTTCCACACTTCTACCAAGAAACTGTTCTTCATACATCCAAAATTTTCTGTATACACCTCTTGGCTCGTGGCACACAGTAGGAATTTATCCTCAGATGATCCCACAGCTATCTGATACTGCAAGTTAGATACTTCACTAATGAGTCTGGATGTAGGTAGCAAAGATGAAATTGAAATCTTGTCTCATGCATACCCCAAGCCTCAGAACCAGCAGAGCTCCATTTCGTTTGTAGGTTGCATATGCAGAGGAAGGCACATCATACTGACCAACCACGTGTTCAGCAGCTGCATCAACAGTTCTCTACTTCATCAAGCAGAGGTTAAGTTTCTGCTGATTAGATACTAGCAATCCAGTGTTTTTCTCATGTAATCCTGAGAGAAGAACCAGCATGTTTATTTCTTCATAATCTCATGTAACAGCATAGAATGAGTGTGTGTACATTAGTAAAATACCACACCAGAGACTATAAAAAGTAACCAAAGAGTTAAAAGATTTTATTACAATCTAAGACACAAAAGATATTATTCAGGTTCCCACCTCCTAAGTTCAAATATTTCTGACAATTTCTCAAAGCACATATAACTAGGTATTCCTAGTACTATTATGAGAAAAAACGCAAAGATGAGATTTTTTTTTTTTCAGACAGACCTTTGTTCAAAGTAGTTAAAAAAATATCAGGCTATAAAGAGATGTTAATTACTAATAAAAAGCAAGAGTTCACCTCTTGGGCACACACCTGAATGAACACAGGGAATGATCCAGTATTAACAATACAGTGGCTTCATAGACATAAATACCAAGTAGCAGAAACTCTCTGTGCTTCCATAAAGCTGTAAATGTACTAAAGAAACAGAAAAAGCATACAAACTAGTTCTACGGTAATAGATCTGACTGTAAATTTCTTCTTAAAATGTATCATCATAAGGAAAAAGGACAATGAAGTCCAGTACTTTCTTCATATACATATTTACAACATTTAGCTGTATTACTAGGCATTAATGTGTTGATTTACATGATCAGTGGCAGAACAGTCCATGCCAGCAAAATCAATGTAAGCTCATCTTCCACTCTGTATAGAGGAAAGTTTCAATTTTTTAAGAGCTTAATCAACCAAAAATCCAAATATCATGACAACTCCTTCTTTATCAAAGCGTCCTGGTTTTGGGTGGGATGGAGTTCATATTCTTGTCAGTAGCTTGGATTTAGTATGAGAATAATGTTCTCATGAACACTCTGATGTTTTGGTTGTTGCTAAGAGAAGTACTAAGGCCCAAACAACAGGCCCTGAGCCAAAGTTAACCTCTAAATGAACATTCCAACCAAATGTTATGTATATATTCCCTCATTATCAAAGTACTGTTATATGTATTCATTTATTGGCAAAATATTTATTAACCTTTCCATGTCTAGAAACCAGGTAAGGCCACATCTGGCCTTATTAGGGGGTAGAGGATCAAAGACAACTCCCTTGGTTCCTCCTGGAGCCCTGGTGAGTCTTTAGGGGAAAGCAAATAGAAGAATGAAATTAGAAATTATGTCAGCTTGTTTAACAGTACAAAATCTGGGCTACTGCCACAGCTAAATTGGGGTAGCCTCACACAGGAAGACAGGAAATGGAGGTTATGGTCAGTTCATCACCCACTGATCCTGCCACTGCTCCGGGAAAAGTCCTTCCCCTGCTCCAGTGTGGGGTACATCCCACAGGAGACAGTACTCCACAAACTTCTCTAACATGAGTCCATCCCACAGGCAGCAGTTCTTCCCAAACTGCTCCTATGTGGGTCATTTTTCCACAGAGTGCAGTTCTTCAGGCACAGCCTGCTCCAACATGGGTCTGCCACAGGGTCACAAGTTCTACCAGAACACCTGCTCTAGTGTGGGCTCCTATCATCACGGGTTTGCAGGTCCAAATTTTCCTCCCCACTGGGAGGCGGGGGGGGGTGAGTGAGCAAGCAGTTGTGTGGCTTAGTTGCCAGCTGGGGTAAAACCATAACACAGACTACATGTGTGCAAATCTACCAAGAACAACAGCCTAAGGACATCAAACATCCTGACTGAAAGTTTTTTATCTCTTGCTATAAATATAACCAATGCAGCTACGGAAAATCAGTTACTATAAAGTATTTATTCCAAAAAGCAGTTCTAATACACACTGAGATAATGAATGGATAGTGTATATACAAGGAATGATCATAATATACAGATCTTACATGGTATTTACAAAATTTTTAATCTCAATGATGCAACTGCCTGATGGTGGGAAAGAATATTGCTCTCAAATACACGCAGTTAACCGTATGCCTTTTATAAACTTTGCAAAAAGTCCAACCATTATAAAGTTCTCAGATGAAAATGTACATTTACAAGACCACATTTTAAAAAGGCTAGCATGCCTGCATTTCTAACACTTCCCACACTCCTAAAAACAGCACGGGATTTTTTCCCCCTGCATTTGCACATTAGGAGTGGCTGGCCAGAACATTGAAGAAGTGAAAAACTTCATCTTTATCCATTACTGCTACTTCAGTTGAGCATTCAGTACATAATACCGGATGATAAACTTCCTCTTCTTCTTGATTTGGTTGTATAGAGCAAATTTCTTTGCTGTGCTTCATTTTCTTACTTCTTCTCTTTACCTTCTTTCTGTATTTCAATATTTCCTCTTTGTTAACAACGCAGTTCATCACAAACATTGCTCTGTACTGTGTTTTGTAAGATTCATGTCTATGGAGAAAGGGAGAAAATTCAAGTCATACCATTAATATAACTCTGCTTCCAACAAATCTGTTATCACCACTGAAAATGGGATTAAAGATAGGAAGTAACATGCCAAAGGGCTGAAAGCCAAATAAATAGGAATTTTATAAACAGAAGTCACAGCTACAAAAATAATAAAAACATAAGAATTGCAGCCATCTGTTGTTTTTTTAAGGCATTTTAAAAAAATACTGGCTGTTGCTGAAAGAAACACTCTGGAGTACAATGGTATTGGTACTGCACAATTATGCATTGCTACATATAGCTGATAACAGGCAAAAGATCAGGAAGCTGTGAGTGCAAATGACTCAACTACTGGAACTGGCATCCTATAATGTCGTGCAAGTCTGAAATTCCTTATTTATAAATAACATCATAGACATATCACACTAGAAGCAGCATGTCTATAATAAAACATGAAATTTCAGCTGTCATCAGTCTTAACAACTGTGTATCTGCAGTATCTAGCAAAATTCAGTGCTGTAGTTCAATTTAATGCAATGTCCCTCGGGCTGCAATTTTACAGCAGCCTAAACCAACGTCACAGTGGCTGCAGAAGTCCAATCTCGAATTCTGCTGGCTTACTGCTTGTATGACACTGTGCTATTTCAGTTGATTAAACCCAGGAAAGACCAGTCTGACAATAAAAATACAGTTTTCTGTCAGCATAGCAAACTGAAATACTTAACTATAGAACCGGGTCAAGGAGTACCAGAGCCAAGAAAGCAAAGAGAGAGAAAAACAGGACCCAGTACTTAAATGATTTTAGGCTGCTGTGGAATTTCATCTTCAATCACTAAAAAATACTCAATAAATGACAGGTAGTTTATTCCTCATTTCGGAAGATTTCTTTCTACTTTACTCCCAGTTCTAGAGTCATTTTCTTAGCACAGTTAGTAGCACTAACGAGGCCTGCAATGCAGTCAGATACTGAAGAGTGGCAAAACACACTGTGGATTCTCACCTGAATAGCTTCCTGGCACTTTTAAATGTAACTACACTCAAAACACTTTTAAATGTAACTGCTAAGACTCAAACTAAGTAAGAATACTGTCTTTATTTTGCTTAATTCTCATTTAACAAGGCACTTTTAGACAAAAATAACCTGGAATAGTTTTATGCTTCTAAACATCAAACCAAAATATATATAGATAAGTATCTCTGAAACCCCCAATCTACCTAAAATGGTACTGTTGAGTCTCCATGATTATTATTTTTTTGAAAAATTTACCTTCTCCACTATGCTAACATTCCACCCTATTCTTCCACATTTCCGCACTGCAGGTTAAACTGATCATCATTCTTACAAACCAGCATCCAACCCTAAATCTGATTCACATCTACCTGCCTTCTCTTTATTAGGGCCACCTTGGATGACGGAATTGATAAAAATCCATAGAGCAAATTGAATAAAATAATACTACTAGTGACCGAAAAAAAGACATTACAAAAAGACGCCGTATTGCTCACTGTTGTTACCTCTGGCAGTCCAGGCATAATGTTGTCATGCAAGCAGGGCAATTCAGAACAGCATCACTATTTGGAACAGGGGCAGGTTTTGCCTGCCGCTGCTGTGGTGCTCTTCTCTGGTTACGGTACCTACCAATTAGAGAGAGGAGAAAGGGGAGACAAAAAGTGAAATTACATGTCCTTGCTGTTGGTCATATCAATTCAACTGTCAAACCTTTCTCTGCATTAAAGTACACCAATTAATACTTGGCTCCTTCTGGACACCTTTTTTATTAAAGGAACAAAAATGATAAGGTGAGGGAAAAACATACCAGAATAATTTCATTTACAGAGTATTTTCATTTGGTGAGAGAAATACATCTGGTATGAGAATTTGTGCCTAATAACCCTCTCCTCGGACAAGACAGGTGTCTCAAGTGCGATCTCTGCAGGCAACATACATTATCTTACGCAACATTTTTATGTGGAAAATTTTATCTCTGCTGAAACATTTTTCTACTTCAACCTTCAAAAAACCATCATTAAAGTAGTTTTGTATTGTTCCTGTTTTCTCTGAACATTTTGTGGCTTGCTATATTCGAAGTTTTCCAAAACTGGAAATACAGTATTTATCAGAAACAGGTATCAATCACCAATCAAATTATCTTGCAACATTTTAATTCACAGCATTGTTTAGAGGAGATCTACAGATGAAATTGGCTTACAGAATTTGGAAATCTTGGTTTTAAATTTTTGAAGTTTTGAAGTAGTTCTGAAGACTCAACTTTCATTACATACACCTAAAACATTTTACAGGCTAAGCTTCCTATGCTATAAGTCATATATAAAAAATAGTTCCACTGCATGGACTTGACAGCATTGGCTTTTTCTCTACATTTACCATTTTCATTTAAAATTTTCAGCTGATGTTAAGCATCTTACAATTCAAATATTTATGGTTGCTCACCCTCTCCTCTGCGAGTCTACCCACTCTTGGTCTCTACTGTCTTCTTCTGGGTCATACAGCAGCTCATCATTGGAGAGAATCCGACGTTGCTGGTGTTTTCTGTTTTTCCGGACATCCTGTGTATCTGGAAAAATTTGTTCAAGAACATGTTACATCCATCAGACACAAATTATCAAAATACACAATTTCCAATTTTCATTTTCCATCCTTGCAATAAATCTAAACTGAAACTTAAAGGCCTGGCTCATCTCTCCTCCAAGTGCATGACCCCAAAGCATTACACCAGGATACATCATAAAATTGCAGGAACTACACTGAGATGATACAGGTTGGTAATTCCCCTCCAAAATGCTGCCTTCAAAAAGAGCCTCTTGACCCCCACAAGAGGATTTTACAGGATCTGAGAGTGAGTGGTACTATAAAGATGCCCTCCTCTTGTCTCTGTCATTTACCTAATTTATCTTCATCCTCTGAATCAGAATCAAAGTAAATGTCATCATAGTATTTTGAAGTGCTGGCAGATCCAGTCAGCCCAGTACTTGAGGAAGTACCTACAAGTGAAATCAGAAGTAGTAAGAACACCCCACTCAAACAACAAGTATATAGCCCAGAACAAACCTTTACTTTCAAGTTACTCTGTCCAGAGTGCTTTGTTCTACCTGGGTGTGTTAAGTAACAGCTCTCCCAAATTATTCCCACATCCTTAAAATTCACGTCACTTACGTTACTTCATTTATAGGCATTCTCGGAGCAAGAAGAAGTTGAACCTCAGGTACAGTTTGATGGGAAGTTTCTCCCAGCACTCTCTTTAGACACAGAGGGCACCACATTAAATATGCCTGTCTCTGCCCTACACAATACACACAAGACATCTAAAGTCATGTGAAAGAAATACAGGTGTGGCACATTGTTTCACACACTTTGATTACAATAAAATTCACTAAAAAAAGTCCCCGAAAATTTCAGGGCCACAGAAGTTCAAAAAAAACCTAGATGAACTGCCAAGCAGTCACAGCCACTCTGCACCAAAATTCCTATTCTGTCCTGTATGGATGTAGTGATGTAAATGCTGCTACGTATCCTTAACTGCACAACCAAAACCTAAAAATGATCTGGGCCACTAACACATAATTCATGATTTCACATGCAAGCAGATGTTAAGCGTGATTTACCCACTTCCGGTGATTTCCATTTGCCTTCCATAGTCTTCATGGTGGTGTTCAGTTCTTCTTCCATCTCCTTTTGGAACTCATCATCACTGGAAGACTCGCTCTCCCCAGTCAGGCACTCCCGTATCAGCTTCCTCTTCTGGTCAGGAGTGCCATGTAGGAGCACATCCACCTCATCCTCTGAGCTACAAACATTTAAGTGTTACACACCTAATTATCACAAATAGGCTAAAACGTGGACAGTCACTTGGAGAACGAACATCTGAATTGTGTGGGGGCACTGGGAAGCACTTATTCCTATGTTTATTGGCAACGTACAGTGTTTTAATAACACTTTATTGGCTCAGTGATATTAAAACTCTGGTTTAAACCCAAAAGAGCTTCAGCCGACTACGTGCGGCCTGCCACGATCCCCTGCAGCTCTCGCTCCGCGCAGTGAGCTGTGCGGTCAGGAATATAAACACGCTGGTTTCAAGGAAATCGCCGCGGCTGATCCGAGGCCGATACTCCTGCACTCCACGGGCAGCGCGGAGAGAGCCCCGGCGCCCACGGCTTGGCACCGCCAGCGTCGCTCCGCGCCCTGGCCAGGACACGCCAGGCGGGGACCGAGCCCACCCCCCGGCCGGCAGCTCCAGGCACCTGCTGAGCGCTCGCTCCTCGTCGCTGGGCTCCTCCACCACGTAGGGATCGTCCTCCTCCCGCAGGCGGCTCATGGCGCCGCCGCCTCTCGCCCGCTGCCGCAGCCAGGCCCAGCCCGGCCCCGCCCNCCAAGGCCCGGCCCAGAGCGGGGCCCCGGCGCCTCTCGGGCCGCCCCGCAGCGAGGGCCGGGCAGGCGCCTCTTCTCCCTTTTCTCCTGGGAGCTGCAACTCCTCCGGGCACGTTTTAAGCACTGTTTTCCAGAGTTACCGAGCCAGAATTAGAGCTTTAAGAGACGCACCCAATACCAAGAGGCTTGGAAAAAATTTAATGAGCTAGTAACACTCAACAGCAAGGACTAATCTAAAAACTGTTCCCACATCCTACTTAAAATATTTACAATAGTGTTAACTGTATATACATTGTCATCTTTGTCCCTTATAGTCTATTTATAGATGAGTTCCTTAGGAATTATACCTGTTATATCTAGAATATGAACAGCACAGTATTAGTGTAGTAGGGATTGCTGGGAATACTCTCTGTACTAGGGAAGTTGCCAAGAGCCACTGGGCACTGGTCATGGAAGCCTGAGGTGATGAGTACACGAATCAACGCACAGTGCAAACTTCTCTGCCTTCGCAGTGTTTCAATGTGCAAGGCAGCAGCGTAAGTATTCTACACTGTGCAATTCACCCTATTCGAGGAAAACAAACCGCACACCTCTGTGTGGCAGTACACGGCATCTGTAATCACAGAGACACTGACTTACAATGATCTGCATTTCCAGCCATACCATTCACTCAAAATTTGCTGCTCCACTGAAGGCCTACAAACACTTACAAAGCAGCAATCCCACTGTGAAGAGCAGTTCATCAAGTAAAGCCTAATTTTATGACATCCTGAAATTACACAACATAACAGCACCTATGGAAAAGGTTCGTGGTTCAAGTAAGAGACCAACCATTACAACTAACAATATCGGATTCACAGCTCTAAGTCTTAAATCCAGTTTAGCAGAATGAGATTCTTTTCACGCATTCCTTTAGAGGGGTGATACCTTCACTTTTTTCCTGAAACAAAATGTTTTATCTGTATCACAGTGGGGCAGTATTACTTTTCACTGATAGTTTATGCACCTTCTGAACTCCCTTCTGCTACTCTATTTCCCCTTTCTGGGAAGAAACCCAGGAAGTTCTCTCAAATGTATTTCTGCCAAAGAAATTGCAGAGTCAGCCACTAAGCTCAAAACAATTTAAGTACACTGGATAGGAAAGTCACAAAAAACAGATAAAACCTGAGAATGCAAGTGAAAAAGTACTGGGCAAGTAGTGTCAGACCAATCCAATACTTAGTAAATGGTTTTTACAAGGTGAATAGAGGAAAAAAACAAATTAATCTAATTTACTAGAAAATACTAAGCTTATAGATGATACAGTGTCTGCATGATTTTAGAAAAATCACTGATTTCATGGTTTATTTTACAATAATTGGATTAGTCTACAAGTTAAGGCAAACATACTAATGCATCTGCTTTTCTTTTTAAATCATAGTTATAAAGGTTACACAAAGTTCTCCAAAATTTCTAAGAAATGTTCACAATTGAAAAAAAGATAAGTTTTTTGATATAAGTACATGGAAAAAAAACTAAGACAGTGTATACAATGTCATTATAGTAACAATATTCAAATATCTAATGATAATATTTAGGCCATTTGAACAATGTGCTTCAAATGGTGAACTTCAGAAATTACTTACAAAGGTAAATAAAATTGCAGCGGTATCATAGTATTCGTAACATGAACATTATTATATTGGCTATTTTCACAAAACCCGAGCATTTGGTTTTTGAACAATGAAAGCATATAATGATTAAATAAACATGAATATGTATGTATAACAAGTATGCTGTTCATATAGTCTGGAGCTACTTTCAGGTGTTTAATTCTTTTGAAAGAAGAAGCTTGCTTATGTGCATTTTGTCAAATGTTTTCTCCAGGGAACTGTAAATGCCTATTTAAATTCATGGAAACAAAATCCAGAGGAGGGCAGCCCTTGTTAGTGGGAGGACAGAACGTAGCTTATGTGTCACCATTTAACACTGCCAGGCAGCTCTGCAGAAGCTGTAAGTTACCCTGTAAAAATAAAGAAAAATATCACCACATTTGTCTTCTTTCTTTTATGCTTGTGACAGAACTATGTTTTTTAAATAGCAATGACACCACTAAAGAATAATAGACAGGTTTTAAACTTATGGGAAAATATGTGTAACTTTTATATTAAAACACTTTTTTTTAAATGTAGGAATATCATGTCATGGAAATAAACAGAGCCAATTTGAGATTCAAAAATAAGCACTTAATACCCTTTCATGTTTCTTCCTAGAGGTCTAGTCTGGCCACAAAAAACTATTCACTGCAGAGCACTCTCAGCAATGAAATTCATGGTTGCAAAGTTTAATTTTTATATAGCAGTACCATTACTCTGTCTCTATAAGGAGACTCCCAGAGCCTAAGTATTCATGTGTTTCACTGAATACTGTATTCATAAACAAGTATTAAACGATTTATAGCACTCAGGATCTCCTTGCTTATAGCAGCCATCAGAGCTGACAGCTTTGTTCAAGGAAGAGGTTTTGTTAGAAAGACAGCAAAGTAATTTATATGCTTAGCCAGGTGATTTAGCCATCAAAGTTGAGTTCAGCCATTAGAAGTGATTATCAGAACATTAACTCATCTTAACTCTAAGACAAGCTCTTGCCTTCTTTCCAAACACAGGTTTTAATCTCATTTAAAGCATTCTGACTCTACCATAAAAATATACAGACTGATTTTCAGGTATCTGAAAGAATTTACAGAACTGATACCCTTGTGAATTAAGCAAATGTGATTGACAAGCCAGAATTTACTTTGCAAGGAAAAAAAAACCACCAAAACGACCCGGTATTCAAATGTGCATTCATTTATGCTTACATCACTTCAAGCTACTAGCTATTCACTACGAAATACCTGTACTAGATTTGTTCCCAAATATGAAATCTCTATGTAGGAAAAAAATGTTGGGCTGTTGACAGTCTTAAGAGTAATTCCTATCAGGTTCAGATAAAATGCAGAACAAAGCACTCCGAACACACAGTTACGAACACGGAAGAAACTGCTGACTTCTAAAAAAAATTTTGCATCAAAAAAGAAACGTATAAAGAAAACTTCAGACACACAAAAGCATGTAAGTAGCTGTGATTTGCATGTCTTTCATAAACAATCCACACAAGTCCTTAAGAATTTGTAATTACTTTTTCAGTTAAAAGCACTCCAAGTGACCTGTGACAGACAAGCAGAACATTCATCCCTCAGCCCCAAAAGGTAAATCATGATTCTATGCCCCATTCGGGTTCTTATAATCCAGATTAAGCAATTAACCGATTTAAAGGCTTGAAAGCAGATTCCCAGTTAGGCCTACTAAATCCTTCTCAGTCTTATTTCACAAGGCAGCAATTTCAGTTACACCTTCAACAGCTTTTTTGTCTTTTTATGTGTATAATGGCAGAGGACAGTCACAAGCTATTTTTTAGAAGGCTTGTAATTCAGTGACATGAACAAGTTCTATAAAAAAGCAAGATACATGGGGACTTGGTGGCCCATCTTTGTGGTGTACAGGATTCATAAATCTAAGGTCTCTGTTACTGAAAAGCTGATTATTGACTGTAATGAACTAATGAATTGAAAGGAATACTTCAGCCTGAAGTCTTCATTCTTCAAATGGAATACTTCAATCTGAAGTATACTTATGGACTGCACAAGTTACCTATAACTACAGTGTGACGATAATCTTTTGGCCATCCCATTAAAGAAGCATGAAGTATATTTGTAGTTTACAGGCCATAATGTAGCACCCAAAAAAAAAAAAAAAAA
>VZRR01005979.1:403660-429848 GCA_013398015.1 Oreocharis arfaki
TGTGCTGGGTTTGGCTGGGGTAGAGTTAATCTTCTCAGTGGCTAATATGGGGATGTGTTTTGGATTTGTGCTAAAAATGGTGTTGATAATATAGAGACGATGTCACTATTGCCAAGCAGCTCTTACTCCGCCTTTTCTGCTCCTTGTACTGGCACACTGGAAAAGTAGCTGGGGGTGCATGGGAGTTGGGAGGGGGCACAGCTAGGACAGTTGACCCCCAGTGATCAAAGGGATATTCCAGACCGTATGACATCATGCTCAGTATATAAGGTGGGGGAAATAAGAAGGAAGAGGGAGGCATTCAGAGTGTTGTCTTCTCAAGTCCCTGTTACACATAATGGGGCCTTGCTCTCCTGGACATGGCCAAACAACCTGCTTGCCACGGGAAGCACTAAATAAAGTCATTGTTTAGCTTTGCTTGTGTGCATGGCTTTTGCTTTCCCTGTCAAACCGTCCTTAACTCAACCCACGAGTCTTCTCACTTTTCTTATTTTTAGTTGCCAGCTGAGGTTAAACCATCACAACATCCTTCACAACCTCAGTCATTTCCAGACTAATCCAGCCAGTCTACTAAAATTTTCCAAATAAGCACATCATTCATTTTCATTAGATCAAATTAACAAAGTTCACAAGAACCACCTTATTTAAATTATAATAAATCAAGGACAATAGAAGCTGTGAGCCATTACTCTTTGTGGTTGCAGTATCTGACATACTCGACTTACATCAGCACAGCTTGAGAAAGTCCTTTACATTCAGATTCAGAGAAGTGTTTATTGCCAGCTCACACTCCTGAGCTGCAGATACTAAAATTACTGGCAGAACCACAGTGACAGAAACATCCTTTTCAAGAAAGAAAGAATTACTGACAAAACATTTCATCAAATCCCTTAGCACTGCATTTTGCTTACTTCCTTGTTCTGTCAGTTCCAAACAGACATCTGTTGCTAGTAACACAAGAAATTTTTTTTTCCAAAAAACCCATAGAGGCAAGAGTGTATACATTAATATTTGTGGAAAATACGTGTTTCTTTTTATTTACATGAAGGAAGCGGCTGTCTTACTCAGTTACAATTCATATGTCAAAAGATTCTAGAAGTACAGCCAAGGCTATGAATGCTCTAAGTATATGATTATAACCTTAGCAGTTTCACCAGCTATGAAACCTCCCTTCTTGAACATGAAGTCCAACACAGGAATACCTCAAAATACAACCATTTAAAATACTGAACAATACGCCAAATGCAGCTTTTGCACCAAAATGGCCAAACACTTATTCAGGTCTTATATTAGCTACAGCTGCATGAAGTCATGAAGAAGCACAGAGCTAGCTAAACAGAAGCTAAAACACTACCTAGGGAGATAATCAGCCAGAGTGGCCATAGAAAAAGAAACATCAGTACGTTTACTGTAGGTCAGAGACCAATGACAATCTAAAGCTTCAGTTTGGCAGCTACTCTAAATAAATCTAGGGTACATGCTGCTGCTAAGAAGGCAGCTTTTATTGCCAGACCCTCCCAGCCAAAACTGTGTATTGATACAAGGGATGTCATGAAGACAAGACAAAGTAAAGCTTAGGAAAATCCAGAGCAACTTTAAGCTTCTTCTTACTATGCAGCTGCACACATAATTGTGCCAACATAAGGGACAGGAAGAGTCATGCATCATCATCGTTCCTGGCAGCAGTCTGCCCTTCCATCAACTCAAAGCAAACTCAACCCACAGTCTGATTTTTAGCTTTTTCAAAAGTCTTGAGTTGCAATCCAGAAGGGTAAGAGGATAGTAGCAATACTTCCAAGAAGTAGTTTATAGGGAAGTAGTATAAACGTAACTGGGCAGAGAGGGTGTACTTATGATTTGTATATACAGTGTCTCTGACTTACTAAAAGTTTATTTCCCTATTGCCCTTGAGTCTGCTAGAGCTACAGGCAGGTACAGCTCAAAAAACACAAGCTGTGCCTCAGAACCTTCTCTCAATACTTTGGTCACTCTGACTTCTTCTGTGAAATAACCTCTGTATTTTGGGATTTGTGTTTTTCTTTCCACACAGAGCAAGTAACTTTAAACAGCAAGTCAAGCAGCAGCCTTCATTGTGTCATTATGGAGTTCCTCCAAAAGGCAGCCTCTCAGGTGAGTTCCTGACACTGCACTGCCACAAGTTCCAGCACCCAATGCTACATAATATTTCACCTCCATGTTTTTTGTGTGAGGCAGCTCCAAGTCCTGAAGACACATGGCTAGACTGATTCAGAGACAGATCCATCTGCATGGCATCTAGTCTGGAGGCACTAGATTTTCATTACAGAAAAAGAAAACCCACAATAGACGACTCCTAGCAAAAGGCTGCAGCAGTTGTCCCCAGGCCTCTTCCCCACTTAGCATTTTTGCCAGAAGCAAACACTTCAACTCGGGTAACAGGTCATGTTGCAAAGTTTGTCAGCGCTGTGCTCCACACACTACTGACCAAGCAATTGCCATTTTGTTGCTACTAACACTTCACATGCCTGCCTCCAGTAGGTGCAAAAGCACAGACACAGGGACTGCCACAGCATCAGGCAAAGTATTTTGCCCAGAACCTAAAAGCACGGGGCTTTTGATCTGACAAAATTAACTGACTGCCTACATGAAAAAAAGCTTTCTTTTTTGCTTCTACTAGTCCTTTTCTGGCTGTACTTCAAGACAAATTAGGTTTCTAGAAACAGCCCAGCTAAGCCCAGTCAAAACCAGGGCTACCTAGTCCTTGAAATGGGAGCATTGTTCATGATTTGCATTTCATTCATATTCCCCTAACATTGCTCCTCCCACATCAGGGCACAATATTACATCAAAAAAAAACAAAACATCAAACAAGTCTTTTAATATCTTCTTTCTTCCTTTTATGGAACTAACTCAGAAAGTGTCCACTAAACCACTTCATCCTTCAATACTCTTTTTCTGTAATAAAAACCTATCCATAAGGCTCTCTTCAAATACCTTAGTTGCAGCACTAGTAAGAACATTCCCCATTATATAATGTTGAAAAACGCAATCTATTGTACTTGTAAATTCTGTAATAATCTAACTCAGAATTCACAGAAAGAAAAACACAGTAACCAAACTGATCCATCTGTAGTAGCTTAGCTCGTTTTAAATATGAAACAGTGGCATTGAAAAAAGAGAACTTTCAAACCTAGTGAGAAACAAAACATCCTTTGATTCAACAGGTTACAGTATTTGTTAACATTTCAAGATCTGTCACTCTTAGTCAAAATGACCCTTTACTATTGTAAAGCTTTAAAGATTCAAAACCGTCTAGTGGTGAAAAGGGTCAGCAAAAACAATTCACCTTCAAAAACAGAACTAAAATTCAAAGCTTCTATTACAGCTCTATGGACTCCTTGTTATGGACTCCTTAGTTAATTTACTAAGACAAGGTAAGTCACAGACAGACTATCCAAAGAAATGCATGTTAAACACAAGCTGTGGCAACAAACTAAAGCTAAAAAACTTAAAGCACTTCCAGGTATACTGAGGACACAGGAAGTACATATCGAGCTAAAAGCTACAGAAATTAGGCATCTTCCACCTGCATTCCACACTTCTTGGCTGTCAAAATTCAAGAGATTACTCTGAGATTGTGACTTGCATAGTTAAAAGAAGTGATTCTTTAAGGATACTTTAAAAGACAGAGACATTGTCTAAGAATTCCATTTCAAGCCATGTGGAGACTTCAGCAAGGGTCAGTTACAAGAGATGATGAAGAGTCGATGATTGAAGCAGGACAGAAGCAGTGTGGATTCATTCCCTTACTAAAGCACAACATGGCAAATCAATAAAACTGTTTCAAGTAAGACTGTTAGAACTATTTAAAGTAAGGACTGTTCATCAGAAAAAGGAGTCACGTGTTCCATACATTGCTGATTGCTTTATCAGCAATATATAAATATTTCATTAAGCTGAACTTATACCTACAAAGATATAAAAAAAAGTCCCCCAAACAACCCTTTTTTACAGTGTACAGTTTTACAAGCAATGGGTTTAGCAGAATGAAGAATGACACCACCAACACTACTGAAAAGAGTGTAAAGCAGCAATATACCTCTTAACAAGTCCTTTCAACAGATATATTTTGAGTTAATTCACAGCTTCCTAACCAATGCAGTTTCAGATTTGAAGAGAAATGCTAAAGAACTGATTCTTTAAAAGAAAACTGCCTCCAGGTACAAGACTGTTCAAATAAGAGAGTGTTGTAGTTGTCCATGAAATCAAATACATTGTGAAATTTAAGGACAGTACAGGCCCCTTAAAGTTCTTTTCCTACAAAAATTTATGTTCCTGAAAAGGCTATCTGCAACATGCCTCTTCTGTTAATGGTTTAGAGTTTCAAGGCAAAAAGGTTCTAAAAGCATATTCATCATACCAGACAGGCCAGGGTGATCATGCTTAATATCCTATACAACAAGTCCTACAATGTGGGTAACGGGAGAAACCACTTCCTATTCTCAGAGTGAAATGGTGAGATGAAGTTTTAAAAATAGTCAAGTTTTCAAACTCTGCAGCTGTAAATATCAAACAGCCAAATAAACATAAAACTGAAGGCAAAATTTTCTTCCAGGATATGCATTTTCCTCAAGCATACCAATCTCTCAAAGAGACATTTCACCTATACTTTTTTGTTTGCTCTGTTATTAAAGAAAGTTCACCTTTCTGAATGATGCTTAACTTAAAATTCCTCTTCCTGAATGTGAAGCGTGTATCATGCAACAAATGTAGCCATTTTGGTTAATCAAGCATGTAATATTCAAAATCACTCGAAATATAGGCCAAAAAGGATCATAATTACCTTAGCATGCTTTAATTCCAGTTCTGCTAGTTCCACCAGATTTTTTCTGAATGCTGCAACTCTTCTTGTCTTAAAGTCTATCAGTTCTATAGAAAATAAAAATGGACTCATTAACAATATCCCTGCTAGTGACCTCAGCTATTAACAGACATTCCTTCAGGATGGAAAAGGTAAAGGGTGAGAAGGAAAAAAGAAAAATCTCAAGTTTAATCTCAGCACATTCTGGGCTCAAAAATACTGCTACACAGTTAGAAGAAAGTGAACCATCACTGCAGTTTGTCACCTCTAGGAACCTTTTGTGGACACAAAGCTCTTTTGAAAAAAGACTGCCAAGTGGATGCTTTTAACATTTATTTCTCTTATTCCGTCTGCACCATTCTTTCAAGGCTGATACAGGAAAGTCTTTAGGGAATATACTAAGCTAAAACTAGGATGAACAACAGTACACTTTCTGCATATACCTTTGTGGCTAACAGGATCACTCGTTCTCCACTGTCTCATTTATAGAAATCATTAACCAGATTTACAGGCTCAAACAACTCTTCAATGATAAAAACAGAAGAGCATGGTGTTTAAACCTTGAACAGATCTGCCACAAATGATGAGTCAGGTAACTACTAACTCACTGAAGTATTAACCAAAAAAAGACAGTAAGTTTCCAGAAGAAAAGTAACATGTAAATAAGGTTCTTTTTCTCTATTAACTCTGTAATTCAGTGAAATCTCATTTCATTATTTCTCCCTTTTCTAATGTAGTATCATATCTGTGACAGCCTTCACAGAAGAAAGCATAAATCCAAAAGGGGAATTTTAACAGTTTAAAAGATTTGTTTGCTATTACTGCTAGCAGTTATCATTTTGTATCCTAGCTTATGTACGTGAAAAAAAAGCTTAGCAAGTAATTTGCACCTAGACTTTGCTCTGCCTATCAGAGCTATGAGGAGCCAAAGAAAAACATAATTTGAACTTTCTAAAATAAGTAAATAATCATTAAAAGATAATATTCCTGCTTAGGAAACAGTACAAAACCCTGTTTTCATTATTACATTAAATCTCATTAATAACATACTAAAATATGTTAATTTTCAAGTAGTAATCAAGATCAAGAACCACCCAAATACCTTGTTTTGCTGATTCAGAAATTTTCTCAAATTTCTGACAGCATATTTGCTGAGTAGTTTCAGCTTGCAGCACATCTTTATTTTTCGCTCTTGCTTTATCCAATGCCTTATTAGCATTTTCATAATCCACTAGCGACCTAGATCTTCTATATAGGAGATCCTATTAAAAAAACAAAGGTTGTATGGAGTTTATAAGACTCTACCCAAAGATTTTATTATATTCCAAGTACTTAAAAAATCAAATTAATATTAGTCCTTCTTGCTGTATTTCAGTTCTTACTAAATTATTTGCATTCACTTTACTTCATCTTGCAAGTCACAGGAATGTCTATACATATAGATCAGATGCACAACATAATTCTGTCTGGCCTCCATCTTATCTGACAGAGGCTAGTAACAGATGGCTTAGATCAAACTCCAGGAAGCCAAAGAAGGCAAATCATGGGAAATTTCACAGCTTCTTAGATTAGAAACAAACTACATTTAGATACTGTATTTGAAATACACACAGAGCCCAAGAAACAGTAGCATGTTTGGTGCAACAGTTCGTGATCTAACTACAGACATTTTCTGTCAGATGCTTGGTCATTCTGTGCTGTTATTTAATCATCTCACATCAAACAACAGTAAGAATGAAATTTTCTGTAAGCACAGAATATCAAATTCAGCCCATGTGTTTTTGTATCTGCACTAGTAGATTACATGGAATACCCAATTTTAATATTTTTTTAAAAAGCAGAATTCCTTGCAATTACAAGCACCCAACATACTGCAAACACACGAACAGCCCTTCCACTGTTTTTCGGTACTGCATGACTTGGCCTTGACAAGTGGCTCGCTCAGTTCCACACAGTCAGTCCCACATCAGCAACCGCTTTGTTACTCCTTATATTCAACAGAGACAGGTTTTACAGCTAAGGGAGAAATTGCAAGCTAGGGGTGGCAGCATTTTAATCTATCCATATTGTGAGTTGATGATCCCTTATCACTTTCTCTCTCTTTTTTTATGTTAAAGAAACACAGTGTAAAAAAAACACTGAACAAAAACCTATAAATTCACCTTAGCAGCTTGAGATTCCCTAAGGTAGTATTTCAAAAGATCAGAAAGTTTAAGATCTTCATCAGCAGATACCCGAGCTTCTATTTTCTAGAAAAACAAAACAAAACACCACCAAACAAAAAAACAGTAAGCAAAGGGATCAACTTAAAACATCCAGACTTTGGATATTCATTTGCATTATACAAATTCAATGTAAAATATACAGTAAATGACAGACAGTCTTTTTCAAAAACTAAGATCAGGCATTAATGACAAGATACTTAAAAAATGCAAAATGAGAAGCAGTATTAGGATTTTGTATTAATATGTAAACAATAAGCTACTCTCCGAGCAGTAATTGACAACTGGCTTTCTATATTAAACACTGCTTTTTTTCCAATAGCAATTATATTTATCATATGCTAGAAAAAATGCAGAGAAACAAACTTTTATTAACAGTTGCACAAGCAGTTTTATGTTGTTGTGGAAATAAAAGGAAAACAAATTTTTAAGGCGCCTTTGCAGACTAATTGTGTAACTGCATGCACTAAATAGTCTAAAAAAACCAATAAACTAATTTGCTTGTATTTGAAACAGATTAGATTAGAAATAGAGTCTGCAAGTGCATTTTTAAGCCCTAATTTTAAAAAAATAATTTCTAAAATGCAACATTTTGAGTCAAAGCAAGTAATTCTGTTAATTTTCTTTAAAGTATGTATTTATGCAGATACAATTGTCAGTTTAGGAAATGTATATATTTTTCATTTGAAAGTTTTTCTGATACATGGCACACATCCCTCTACCAAGCCAAACAAGTAAGGCAAAAGAGAAGATATTTGAAAAACTGGTTAGAAGCACAAACAATACTATTTCTGAGTCAAATAACTGCAGAAACCAATCTTGGCTCCAGAAAAAAAGCAGCATGACCACCATTTTTTTTGATTAAGGATTACATTTCTTCATTCCTTTTATCCATAACAAGTTCTGTGATTCCCAGTAAAAAGTATGGAAGATCTCTATGGGTTTTAGAGGAACAGCGAGGTATTTACAAGGGTATTACAGGAGAGTGCCTAGAAATGTTTAGTTGACTGAAGAGTCCTAAGGTTCAATCATTTAACAAAACAGATGACTGAAATCTTACACTTTCTCATTCCATACTACACACTGCTTAAACGCTCCATCTAGAAGCACCTGTGTTAATCCACACATTAATGCCTTGTTGACACACGATGTCCGTTTCATAGTACATACCCTTGTTTTGTCAAATAATTCTGACACCTTCAGAAAAAACCTGTGCAAAGGAAACAGCTCATATTACAACGTCGTTTTGAACAGTCCAATTACTTTCTAGAACTCATACTATAGTCTGGGTCTGGCAATGAAGACTGCAAAGGCACTGCTTAGAATTGTAAGTCACAAAACTCAGAGAATATACTAGTTTCAAACTTCAAACATGGGTACTGCGCAATGTAAGAAAGGCAAATGACAAACAAAGCATAACATACGGGTGTTTTTAGGTAAAGAATATCAAGGATTCTTTATGCTTCTATGAATTAAACTGCAAACACCAGCACCCTGGTCAATGCTTTTACACTATTATCAAGTGTCCTTTGCCTAAATTTGAATGCACTTTTCTTCACCCAGTAAACATGACATATGTCCTACTTGGAATTCAGGGACGCTGAGCAACAGTGCGGCAACATCTCCACTGCAGGAGACAATACAAGGCTTCAGTCTTATGGCAGACTGAATTACAGTCAAATTATACTATCTTGACAGAAGACAGATGTGATTTCTGACAGACCCTAACAGACTACAACAAATATCAATACTACTATCAAAGTATCTGGTATATAAGCTGTCACCACATTTGGAGGTATATCACTGTAATTCAGGTAAATTAACAAGTTAACTTTCATATTCATGTCCTACCTGTCATCACACAGACACCAACATCACACTAATGAACTATATGTGTATGTTGACAAGCACTGACATCTTTAAGCTAGTTAACTAAGTTTTATTTCCAGATACACCGACTTCACCTTCAAGCAGATCACTGAAAGATTAAAGAACAAACATCTGTACATAGAGACCCCCTGATATTTTCAAAGTTCTGGGAATGTCTGTAGATTCCTTTATTTTCCTAAGGGCACTAAATTTGCCAAAACAGCATATTTTTCAAGATGTTGGTATGCTCAAAAAAATCCATATACTCAGACTGAGACCTGTGCTTGCTGCACATGTCAAAGCATTTGTAACATTTTTTTAAAAATGGCGAACAGCTGTAGGGTTTTTTTTAATAGAATGAGGACTTTTCCATCTCACCTGTGTAATTTTCTACAGACTGTAGAAAACAGCATTTTTTTACAGACAAATATTGAAGCAAAAGTATTAAATGCAGCCTGCTAAAGAAAGGAAATACTAGAGAAGAAAATATCTTAATGGGATACAGCTGTAATAAATTCTGGTTTTCTCCTAACAAGAGCTACCGATCTCAGCAGGTCACCCTTAAGACTGCTACATAGCAAATTACCCCGCAGGTTATTAAAAGTATCTTACTTGCATATGTCTGTGGAGTCCTGCGTTCCTAATGCATATAATGAAGAACCAATTCTATTATAGTCATCCGCCACATCTAGAAAAATAAACAAGCACTTGTTTTACTATCTCATTCCTCTTCTTTCTGAAAACTTTGAAGTTCCTCTCTTTCTTCAAAAATAGGTATTTTTCTAAAAGGACATGCTTTAACACAAAAGTAGAAAAAAAATTGCGATCACATTACTTAATAGGAAGGATAACTTCACACAATAAAAACTGTGCTTTCACCAAATTGCACAGCCTGTGATTTACCTGGGAGTATTTGATGCAATTAGAACCTGCTAGGTAAATTTATTGTGACATTTTGTTAGGTTTTATTTTGTTAGAAGATGTACAAACTCAGTCGTTAAACCTGAATTTAAATTTTATTTTAAAGCTATTTGGAAAAAATAAAATAACAGCTTAATAGCAGCAAAAAGTCTCTGTGCTTGAGAGAGAGCAGTTAATTGACTACAAACCCCAACTACCAAAAATACAGCATTATATACACAACACATTTTCTAGCACACCCCTTTTTTTTAGGAAACCCCTACCTCTTCAACAAGCAGTCACTGGTTAAAGTAGCATTACTGTTACATCACTTTAAATAATGAAATTAGAAGCAATATTTGTAGGAAGGCTGCATAATTGTGAGGTATTGCTATATAATCATCATAAAATCTTTGCACACATAGCTTTATTCAAGAGCTTTAAGCATTAACTCAGTGGATGATGAAAACAAACAGATCCAAGCAATGAACAGGAAAATACATTCATTTTTTATTTCTGAAGTTTATATGCCTTTAGGCAGAATGGTTTTTTTTTAATAACACAACCTTAAGAGATTGAGTGGGTCAACTTCCACACAATTCATTACTCCATACATCATCAGTGCAGTTGGTTACAGTCAAGAATGGTATTAGGAAGCTATTAATCTCCCCTTCTATTCCTCCCATTTCAACATAAAAACAGATTTTCTGCTGGAAATAGCAAGTCAGTGTCTTTGCAAGCCCTGCAGCTCTCTGTTGATCATGTTATCCATAAACTACAGATTGCCCATTTCCAAGGCAGGTTTTGCAAGTCATTGCTCTACTCCTCTAGCCAGAATTTCCAAAGGTGCCATTTGTCCCAGTTCACAGTTTGGTAAAAGCTGTCAATAAACATCCTATGTGATTTAAGCCTGGAAATCAATGAAGCTCTGTCATGAGTTTGATCAACCCCTTCCCATCAGATCCTCTACAACCTCATTTCAAAGGATTTTCCTGGTTCTACAACGAATGTAAAAGCCTTTCTCACTCTGTAAATAAATCTTGGCACTTCATTACTATGAACGAAGTTCAGTTCTCATTTTAAGAAAGCAACCAAAACCACCAGAACCCACTTCAGGTGGGAACTGAATGCAGACACAGGGCCCCTCAGTAGTTCATTGAGCCATAACTGAGACATCTCTTTCCACCTCCTAGCATACATACTAAAACTACAGAAGACTCAGTCTTCATACAACGGCAACAGAAGCATCTGAAGAACTCAGAAAATTCTTGGTTTAATGTCTCATTCAATATTCACTTTAGAGATCTTATCAATGGAGATTCATAAAAGGTTTGTGACCTGATCTTGTGCGAACTATATTACTGTAGACAGCAAAGACAGTATCTGTAAATCAGACCTAAACTTCAAGAAAGTAGACAGAATCTGGAAGACCAATTTTGATTTATCTAGGCACAAAAATTTAAAATCAAGGGCAAGCAATACGGGTAAATTTTTTCTGGGTTTCTCAAAACACAGTAATCCCAAATCAAACACAATAGTCCTAACCCGAAGATTTTTCATTTTCTCAAATAAATGAACTGCACTTGGGAAGCCCATCTAGAGCTTTCAGAAGTCACATTAGCTAGCACTCAGTTCACAAAGACAAATCAACAGACAAGTGGAAAATCTTGTCTCAGTTAGAAAAGGGGTCCTGCAAACCAGGCTACTCAATGTACACATTCCAGCCTCCAATCTAAATGACTAAAAAATGGAAACCTAGAGTAGAAATAATGGCCCGAACAGGAGTTTGCTATGAGCAAAGGTAACTTTGTTAGCAAGGTAATGCTATGCCTAGCGTACCAAGACTGCATTCGGTGGAATCGACCACATCCAATCAAGAACAACTTCACTGTTGTACTGCCATACTACCCACTTCTACACATGAATGACTAAGTCAGACTTCAACAAAATATTAATACTTGAAGTGTATTTCTTTTCAAGCAGACAGCATGAAGAATCAAGGTATCCTCAGTGTTGCACCAGGCTGTTATTACTCCATCTAGTTTACTGCAGCAAAGCCTACACTTAAAAAGTCAGACTGAACTTCTTTAGACTCTGAAGGCTACACTTAGAGAAATGAATTCACTTTTCACATGTAAAAAGAAAACTAAAAATTATTTCTCCTCATGAACAACTTCTGTTCACTTTAAACAGTACTGTTTTCACCCTGGAAAAAAACTTACTTTTATGTGATCTTGTCATTTTATCAGATTTGGCAGAGGCATCTTTGACTCGGTTGTGATATTCTACGAGGAATGTTCTCTCATGTTCAAAGAAGTCATCCACATCCTACAAAAAAAAGAGAACAATTAAAAAAAACAGGATTTCACTCACCCTCTACAGAGCAATCGCAGAGTAAATTTGCAGATTTCACTGTTGCCGTGACAGGAAGTGCATCTATTTTTATTGTCTAAAACACCATTTATGTAAAGTGATTTCTTCTCCACTTATATCATGATCTTAACTTTTATTAAGAATTTTGTAAGAATTAAAAATTTGCAACAAGCATCCTAAAGGTCTATGTAACTAAACATGAATGAACACCAAAGGGTCACCAGGGGTGATAAAAAAATAGAATACATGTCAAGTACTTATTATAAAAAGACATCTACCTAGAAAAAGGGGAGAAGGGATGAGTCACCCAGCAGCACAGAGGCTGTGGTCTCACATGAGATGATTTGAACTCCTAGCTCAGATCACTGATTTTAATGACAGACTTCTGTCAAATTGGTAAACACAGGTAAATGTTAATATTTTCTGCATTATAATTTGAGATAACTGGTTTAATACTTATATTTTAAAACCTTCTAAAATAACACAGATGCTCAATACCATGGAATAGCCTACAACATGGGCTTTGAACAATCTTCTTATGAAAGCGGTAGTTATTTGGACTTTTTATTTTTCTCCAAGTCATATTTAATCCATGGTTATATCCACTTTCCAGCAGTTTCAAAAACTAAGATTTCGAACCTAGAAACTTTTAACTCTTGTAAAAATTGCTAGCAAATGGAAGGTTACCACTAGAAAGAAAAGAGATTAAAAATCATCCTCTGCAGAACTCCCGTTTATTATAGAAGCGATCTTGTAGCTTTTGGAAAAGTGAAAATTAAATTGCATTTTCTTTTTTTTTCTCCCTCAGTTACATTCTGCATCTACTGGAAAAAATCATATAACTTCTACTGTTGCTCCTAGCCTTGAATCAGTAAAAGGATTCTACAAGACTGGCAAAATTCACTCAGTTAGTAACTTCTGAACTGAAGCAGTTGTCAGACCTACTTCTCCTCTCCACTATATAAAATGGCAGGCCTGAACAAAAAAACCCAACCAGATTATCAATTATCTATGTATATATATATATAAAAGCTTAATTTCATAGAATGGGGGAAAGAGTATTGAAAGCCCACAAGAAAGCTCTCAGTTATTTTGCATCCAGGCCACAAGTTCTCACCCATGGTCTGCCACTAATTCTTATGTTAGATATCACTATAAAAATCCCATTTTTGTACCTATGTAAAATTCTGCCTCATTAAAAAAGACAACAACAATGTTAATACATTTTAAACCCTGCTATGTTAAGCAGTAATCACCTTTACTCCTGAAACGATGACACCATCTGCTGATTTAACCATATTTTTGAAGAAGTCTTCAAGTTTCTCTTTCTTATTTTTCCCACGAACACTCAACTGAAAAACAAATTAATTTAACAAGTTCAGTCATTTTCTGGAGGCAATACAAGCTTAAAAAAAAAATTTAAACAGAATTACATACCCCTACTTGCTACACCTAAACCAGTTTTCCTGTTCTCTGTTCCCTCTTATACTCTACACTAATGGGGACAGGGCACCTTGCATCCAGAATGAAGACTACCTCATTTACTAGACTGTTCATCACCTAAAATACTATTCTAGGAAAAAAAAAACCCATCAGCAACATTCTAGCACCTACAGACAGTACCAAATGTACAGAGCGTACATTTCAGTTATCAATAACACAGTATTTATCACGCACAGTATAGCTGAGTTTATGTACCTAGAGTTGAGTTAATATAACCACGTTCCACTCTTTGCTGAATGGCAGATCCTTGACTTCCAGAGGATAATGCTGGTTTAAGCCTCCTCACACTCTTCCTGTCCATCTAACTTCAGCCAGTTTAAGCAAACTGAGCGCCTGAATCTGTAAGCACTTCTACATCAAGCAACAGAGGAACCTCTGTAACATATTTTAAATTAAGTATGTATGTGGTTGAGCCAGTCTTTGTAATAATTTCTTTCATTCGATGTTGATTCCTGCAATTTTAAAAAGTAACTGAAACTCTTTGCAGAATACGAGCAACCACTAACTCCAACACCAAAGAATTATGAATCCAAAAGTACCCTCCATTATCTCAATTCAGTATGTTACATGTGGATAGCCACACTAGTCCAATACTTAGGAAAAAATTAACCACATTTTCATTTCCATCATTAACAAAAAGGTTTTATTTATCAGAACATTTCATTAGAAATTCTCTCTAGTTTTGTTAGCAACAGAATTTATACCAGAGTTCCAAATGCTAAAAGTTAGTGTTCCATTTTGTTGCACCATTCTTCTCCGCAGCATAAAAAAAAAAATTTGAAGAGTGCAAAAGTATTCTGTCATGAGAAATCACCCAAAAGCTCAGCTTTTTAATCCAAAATATACTGGATTTCCAGTAATATTTTTGATGCTGAGGATAGAGCATATAGTGCATCTGGTTCCCCAGGTGGCAGAAAATGAACTCCTACAGACTAAATGAACTTCTAACTTTTACAATACAAATATGTCTGGCATGAAGGAATTGATGTAATTTGTTCCAGGAGGTAATGCCCTCTTAATCAATTTTCCATCCTACCATAAAAGAACATCTTGATTTCTCTTGCCAGCAATTCAGTTTTCAATACTCACATCCTGATTATATTCCAAGAATACATGGAAATTTAAGTCCTTTCTCAAAATAGGATGTGCTGCCACGCGACACAAAAACACTTCATGCATTGCAACTGTCTTCTTGAATATTGCCAAATACTCACTAAAAACAAGAAGTAAGACAGACATAAGAATTTCATATGAAGAAATTAAGTTTGAGATAAACCTAGTGAGCAGCTTTAAGGGATCCTCAGTAAGGGTACAAAATTACATACTGATATAATGGAGTTTATCACTCCAATGTTTGATACAGACATAAATAAATAGTGCAATGTTAATACTAGGGAGAAATTTGAAGCCCAAAGACATTACAGAGAGACTTTTAACGAAGAGTCAACAAATACACTCTAATTTTTATGGTTAGCTAACAGACACTGGTTTGCTGAAACTGTAACCTTATTTCATTGTCCTTTCCCCAGCACCCCAAAAATCAAGAAACTGAGGTACAGACTACAGTCCCCAGGCACTATGTATTGATGTGCAAATTCCTTCCTCCCCATCTCCATCCCCTTGCCCATTTGCACCCTCCTTACTTATTTATATGTTCATGTAATTTTGTTAGCTGATTAGACAGTCTTTTATTTCATATTAAAGCACCTAGCCTTTTTGAGCCAAAGCTTACATTGATGTCTCGCTTCATAGTGGTTCTAAAAGTGAAATTAAGAGCTGTATTTGGTAGGTACAACAAAAAAAATCACATTTAACCATAATAATCACGTAGTTGCCCAGTTCAGCCAACTCAGCTTCAAAGCAGTTACTCACTTGCAATTTAATTAAGAGGAAGGCACTCTTATCAATAGAAGTTTGCTAGAATTCATTGTGCTTTGCAAATTCAAAGAGTAAGATGCAACTCATCTAAAAATGAGGAAAGGGCTCTTTTTCCCATTCTGAGGTCAAACAGTAAAATTATAATCAATCCTTTTCCTTCCACTATGTGCAAGGAGGTTAAGATTTACATACCAGCAAACCAGCAGGGCCAGTGTTGGGAGATGTTTGATCTCAGTGAGAGTAGTAGTCATTCAGTGAAGACAAAAAAGGAGGATGCAGAGGATGGAGGTGGCAGTAGAAGAAACCCAAAGTTTTCTGTGTTATCCAACCCCTAACCAGACCACAAGAGAATCATGATCAGGGCCGCTGGAAAACCAGATTCTTTAAAATCTATAGTGTTTTGCTAATTTCCAGTTTTCTGCATATGAAGTGTATATCTACTCTGCTATAAATTATGGTGTACATATCACTAATACAGAGCTTTTTAAGACATTTGCTCACAGCAGCTGAAGTTCGGAGAGAAAGCAGCAGTTCTAAGAGTTCTATGTACTTTTCTTGCCAATTCAGAGCTCTTGATGGAAGCAGTCTAGAAGCAGCGTAAATATACACTTGAAAACTGAAACCAATGACAGGAAAAAGATCAAAGAAGTGAATGCATGATAAAATGGATGAAGCAAGGAGAAACTTCACTGTGTAACTCAATATGGAACAAGAAGCTTCAGAGCAGATATTGTGATATAAATTAAATTCATATTAAGGGAAAATAGTATTTTCAGGAAGTATATTCTCCTTGTGCAAAAAATTTTTTTTATAGTGTCAAAAAAGGAATTTTCTAGTACTCATCATATTTCTTGAGGAACAGAAGGTTGGCATCCATGTTTACAGTACCAACCACACGCACAACTCCCTACTCCCAATCACTACATGTAAAACCTTAAAGTCTCATAATGCTTATAAAGTGTGGAACACCAAAACTAAAAAAGATAGAGGTTATCTCCTCCCTTTGCAGATGTTCTGTGAAGAAAAGGATCTAAGTACTTTACTTCTTAAAAAAGAATGCTCAAGAACAAGCTGATGTATTTCCTGTTTCAGAAGATCTTCCATGAAATTATTTCTACAATTTTCCTAATGGCACTGATCATGATCACTAAGATTAACCCTGGTTACACAGCAACTGGATTCTCAAGTCTGTATTTCACACAGAACCATTACGGTGAAATCGGAATCACAGGACAGCAAACAGCATTATAAGTTTTGGAATATAAATAAATAAATAAAGTAGTAATCAAGTCTACATACGCTTCCAGTTCTTGTTTCATCTTGGTGAATTCTTCTTTAGTCATTGATCCCTCCCCTTCTCCAAGTTTCTGCAGTTTCTCCCTGGAGGCATCAAAGTCAGGCCTGGGTGGTGCTGGAGGAATCTGGAATTGAATCCAGTTTTTTTTAAGTTCTCATTTTCTCAGTCAAACAACACTCATGCACAGTACAGGAACTGTAGAGTGCCTGCAGCTTTTTAATACGTGTTTCTCTCTTTCATCATTCATTACAGCATTTCTGGATAAAGTCTCTCATTCACGAATTACATGTGCTGCGTTACTATACCAATTTCAGTTAAGTGTCCTTGAAGATTACTAAAGTATTAACTAATGGCTTCAGTTTAATTAAAACAGAAACCAAATAATATTTAATTTCCCATGACAATTAATTAAAACTTGAAATAGTTATGTTTTAATTAGTTTTGGTTTAGCTTAGTTGGTAAGGATTATTTCTTGCTTAAAGAAAAAAAAGAATTCCAGAATTGTTTTCACATCATCCATTTATAACTCCCCAAAACTTTAAACCAAGAAAACCATTCCCTATTGTTTGCAGGCACTAGCTCTTTCTTGCACCACCGCTGACATTAAAGACATATGTGTTGAAACAACAAAGCCCCCAGTCAACAAGTCTCTAAGTTAATTTTATAATATAGTATATTAACACTGAAAGAGAAAACACCACAGTCAAACTAATCCTGAACTGATGTCAGGAAAGGAACTCAGAACAAAGTTCAACTAAGTTTAAATTTTAGTTTACTGGTATTGGCCCATGATATTAACACATCACAAAAAAATGAAAAATCCAGTATCTAGACAGTCAACCATCTGAAACTAGTTATTACCACACTGAAGGTCTAGTCACTTCAAACAGCTTTTCTGACTAAGAAAAGACTAGCTCAAGAATGGTATGACACATCACAGATTATACTCATTATAATGTACCCACTAATCAGTTACAACTATCTGTTTATCCTCTGAATCAGCAAACACCCCCCAAACGTAACTTTCATACCAAGATGACAAATATTCCTATTTTCAATTAACGTATGAAGAGCAGCACCATTTTTAATATGCAGTATCATATGGTGCCTCTTTTGAGACCTCTGTTCCTGGAAGGCCTGAAATAAACTTCAAACCGTAAGTTATTACATATTGAGACTCTCTGTAGTTCTACACGGTATTTAAATTGTTTTTTCCTTCCACTTATTTATGGAAAAATGATTCTGATCTTTATGAGCACTCAGAAAGTCTAATTACTTCACCCTGCCATTCCAGCTAAAACAAAGGCAACGTGAAACTTGTAACTAAGTCAAACATTAGCTTGCAAAAACAATGCCACCAAGTCATACAGTTCAACTCTGTCCCACACTATTAAAACAGTGGCATAAAAATACACTTTGAGACAAATTAAACTACTCATTCCTTAGGAGCAAAAGGCAAAAAAGCATGACAGCTGCTGTAGCTTTCTTCCAAGCTTGCTTCAACCATTAATTTTGTGTAATTGCATAAAATTAAGTATTAGAGAAGCTGATCTGATTTTATAACGAATGAACACCTGCTGTTTCCACCGCATTTAAAAGCAGTCTCAAGTAGTTTTGATACAGCCCACAGAAAACGGCACATATAAACCAAAAGAATACCAGTACTTACAATATAGCCAGCATAGTCCTCATTCTCAACAAAAGAATCATGAAGCCAAATAAACTCTTCATGTTGCCGGACAACAGAAAATTCATTTTGTTTGAAATTTGGCAAGGAACTCTAGAAGAGTAAAAGGAGGTAGAATTATGAGGGGGAAGGAGGTAGGGAGGAAGAAAACCCCAATACAAAAACCACAATGTTTTTCATTACTATATGAGAAAAAACCTTGAAGGAACAATAAAAATGTCCCCAAAAGTTCATACTGCAGTAATTACCCTCATCTTAATTAGTGCAGCAATCAATTGGCATGGTTTGCCCAAAGAGGTTGTGGAGTGTCTGCTCTCATAGACATCTCTAATATCTTTATCAATTTAATCCTGTTATCAATTTAATCTGTTTAGTATCTTTATTGATGACCTAGATGAGACGATCAAGTGCCCCTTAGTCAGTCTGCAGATGACACCAAGTTGGGTGGAGTTGTTGATGTGCTGAAGGGCAGGAAGGATCTGCAGAGGGATCTGGACCAGCTGGATCCAGGGCTGAGGCCAACTGTAGGAGATTCAACAAGGTAAAGAGCCAGGTCCTGCACTTGGGTCACAATCCCAGACAGTGTGACAGGCGTGGGGAAGAGCAGCTGGAAAGCTGCCCAGTGGAAAAGAAACTAGTCAACAGTGGCTGGACATGATCCAGCAAGTGCCCAGGTGGCCAGAAGGCCAATGGCATCCTGACTTCTATCAGAAATAGTGTGGCAGGACCAGGGAAGTGACTGTTCCTCTGTACTGGACACTGGTGAGGCCACACCTCGAGTCCTGTGTCCAGTTCTGGGCCCCTCATGACAGGAAAGACATTGAGGTGCTGACGCGTGTCCAGAGAAGTACAACAGAGCTGGTGAGGGGTCTGGAGCACAAATCTGATGAGGAGCAGCTGAGGGAGCTGGTAATGTTTAGTCTGGAGAAAAATCAGGGGTGACCTTACCACTCTCTACAAGTATCTGATAGGAGGCTGTAGCCAGCTGGAGGCTGGTCTCCTCTCTCAAGTAACAGGTGAAGAGACAAGAGGAAATGGCCTCAAGTTGTGCCAGGGGAGGTTTAGATTGGATATTAAAAAAATTTCTTCACCAGAAAGGTTGTCAAGTTTTAGAAGGGGCTGCCCAGGGAGGTTGAGTGACCATCCCTGGAGGTATTTAAAATACGTCTAGATGCGGCACTTAGGGACACGGCTTAATGGTGGACTCAGCAACGTGGGATTAATGGTTGGACTCAATCTTAGAGGCCTTTTCCAACCTAAGTGATTCTATGATTCTGTAATCAAAACCCAAATGGACAAATCCTGAGCAATGTGCTCTCATGCACTCTAATTTAATGGTAAGAGTGAGGGAGGAGATAGGATTAATGACGTCCAGATATTTTATTAAACTTTAATTATTCTGTCGCTCTGCAGTCAATAAACATTCAAATCTAAAAAAATGCCATAAACAACAGTAACTAAAAATGATCCCTGAACGTAATACAATTACAAAATACGTTTTTAGAATCTGAAACTATAATAAAATCTAATCTAATTAAGAAAACTGTACTGAAGTATATTCATGTATAATAAAGATTCTACCTACAAATAGGCTAATTAATAAGCAAGGGAATGGCATGACAACATACCAATACAAAAAAAATGAACACAACTTTCTTCTAAACAGTTCTTTAACTCTTAGTCATCTTTTTCTTATGCACCGTAGCTACACAGTCTCTTAAACGTGAGATAATTCTACTTTCTCATTTCCTCTGGATTGCATTACACTTTGTTTCAATAAACAGTTGAAGCAAACTCTCTATTGTATATAATTAAGAAGTGTTGCATGTACAAACCCAGGTTTTTACCTTTGTATGGACTGTGAATTTCACTTTATCCCTCTCACTGAGTGCATCTGAGATATCCACTTGCAGAGCAGCATCAGTCTGGAGATCTACATTTATTGCTCTAAGCTAAGGAAAGAAAAATATATTTAGCTTAAAATTAAAAAAAAAAAGGTAAACTATATTTCCATTATTCTTCCTTTGAAATGAACCCTGATCCTGCAATGTTGAAGACAGATCAAAAAAATCCCCAACATTAAAAGATTATTTCCAGCAGAAAAAGAAATTCCAGTAGTACTCCTTATTGCACAAATGACCATACAAATAATAAGTACAGTACTCCTTGTTAGTGCACTATTTTCATTTCTGTAGATTGTTAACTTGCTAGTTATTGAGATGCCCAAGTACATTTACAGATAGCAACAAGTTTGGTAGGTTTTTCTCTTTATTCTCCCCACTCCTCTGAACTGACAACCTGCCTTAAGTAAATATACTTGTAAAGGTTATTATAAAGATATTAATAGTTGGAAAGGTACTTTTAAGGAGAAAAGTGGTTCTATATTTCAAAGAAGCAAGAGCCATTATAGACTTGATTTACTCACACTGTCTTACACTATTCTTCTGTTCAACATATCTCATCATATAATGAAAAAGCTTAAAAAAAACCCCCTGAACTTCACAGAATTAAGTCTTCTTGGAAATATTTTTCTGAAAAACCCCAAAGCAAAAAACTCAAACCAAAGACTTTGATGTCTTCAAAATGAGCATGAGAAATGACAGAAGTGCAAGGAATACACATATTTTTTCTACAAGACATGAAACATGAACTCTTTCATGAAATAATTCTAAAGTCACATTGAAAAAAAAAAAGAGCGAATAATCAAATATAGCAAAACTGCAACATTATCTGAGCACCACAATATTTGGCAGGAACTGGACCGAAGGCTTCATTCAACAGTACTTAGTGCAACTCACCTCATCTAGATCCCCAACCAGAAATTCAAGTCCCCTTACCCTTGCACCCTTGTTCTAGAGGAATTTGTCCCATGACAATTTCATCATCACGACCAACAGACATTTGGAATGTCTTTACAAGCACTAAGGCTAACTCTGAAATCACATTGTCAAAAAATATTTCAACATCATGCTCACAAGGCATACTTTTTACTGAAACATGGTGTTTTCTTTGATGCTGCATTTTTTCTAGAAATATCCCATTCTACAGTATAAAAAATGCCTTACCAGACAGAGATTTGGACTTTTTCTCCATTAATTTTTTTCAGGATTGCGTTTTTAAGTCCATACTTAAGTACAAAAATGCTTTAAGTATCCACAACACACATTACAGAGGTCACATATGAGCAGATTTTGAAGGTAATGCTGTGAGGCACAGGAAAAGCACTAGGACAGAAGCATCAGCTGACAAATTTTGTTTTCCATAAGTTACCTTTATCTTAAATCACAGTGGTCAGATCCCACTGTAGTCTTGCTGTTAACCTCGATGCATGGACAACGCTTGCCTATGTAGCAGCAACCAGACTTGTGGATCTTAGAATAAGTGTATTAAAGTAAACCAAAATCATACAGTCAAGCATATTCTGCTAAGGCTAGCAAAATGTAACAGTTTAATAGCTCTTACACAAGTAGTAACAGCTTTTCCTTACAGTGAAGTTGGAAATCATTAAAATGACTGCACAGTAACATATTCACACACGTGATTGAGGCATTGCCTTTTCTTTTGTTTTCACAAGGTTTAGGGGTCACTGCCTCACACAAAGGCATATTATCATGCAATGGTTCCTTGCAGATCACTCCTCAGACGCAGAATCTCCTAACTCCTACTGAGTTTCCAATGTGCTTACCATCTAATTTAGGAAACAAAAATATAATGACATATCAATGTCTCCCTTATGTCATGACACCACATTTTCAGCATGTAAAAAGGTTTTTGTGGTTACACTGTCTGGGGTACTGTTTGTTTTTCTCCAGTACCCCCAGAATACATTAGCAGACTGAGTAATCTCTGCAAATAATCTGGACTATCTAAATGGTATTTCTGTAGTCTTTCACAGGTCATAAACATTTCTACCAAAATACTTTTCCACCCCCTTTTATTTTTTTTTCAAAGTGGTACTATACAAAATTCTAAAACTTGGTGTAACAGCTGATCAAGTTTGTCATTAGAGCATGTCCAGTGCAGTGCAGCCTGACCATATGCACTATTCACAACTTCAGATACAAAAATCCTATCTGTGCTGAGAAAATTAAGAACTAAATATGACTTCACCCATGACATACAACTGTAAAGGACTGTTTGTTTAATTTATACTGAGCTAAATTTGTAACAGTTTTGAAGAGTTTAATCCTATGTTAAATTATGCTGTGTAGCCTGACTGCCAACGGGGAATGTTTTCATCTGCAATGGTAATGAAGCATTTATGAAAGGTGTCAAAGACAATCAGAAAATTGAAGGACTTTAAATGTATTCGTGTGACACAACGATTCACACTGCATTACTGGAAACTGAATTCACAAACGTCATCACATCACAAACTTAAACAAACTCTGCATCACTACTTACAAAATAAAACTGCCACGAATGGATGGTTTTCTAGTCACAAAGGAAGGAGAAAATGAAAAAATAAAAGAAGTCTGATACAGATGAAAACTGAAATGAAAGTACCTTAAAGTATGGAAGAAATAGTGATAGGATAGTCCTTTTTTATCTTGCCCCTCTCCAAGTCTAAAACATACAACATCGCATAATAATTTTATGCTTAGATATGTAATCTACATCCATGCTGAACAACTTGCAAAACTAAAACTTATTTAATTTAGTTACTTTACAGTTTCCTGTGCTAGACCGAGAAAGTCCCTGTTCTATTCAAAGGGTCTAAAAAATACCAGGAGCCAAAACCCAGGCCAAACGATGTTACAGTACTAAAAGAGAACACAATGCAAGGAGAGGATTTAACATCTAAGCTCTTTCTTAAGGATCAATTATACTTCAAATGATAATGGATGGAATCTGGTAGAGACAAGGGAAACAACCAAGCGTTACATTCCTAGGTAATGTCATCCATTAACAGTAACATCCATGCTCTAAGCTCTTTCAAAAATGTTGGAGTAAAAGGACCCTTTCTTCAGCTGGTTCTTTACAGTCAGATAAATGCACGGAGCAAAGAATACCTTTATAACAAAAGCTGTGTTTTCACAGCATTAAGTTTCCAGCAGACCTGTTCTAAAGGATAGCCCATTTCAGCTGAATGAGTGCTAGCCAAGTCAGCTAAAGATTATATAAATATAAAATACACAAGACAGTACTAATGGAGCAATACTACACCACTTTTCAAAGCATGTATTGTTTATGTTACAGAGAGCACAGAAATCTCAACCAGACCCAAGTTACACCAAGAAAACTCAATCTTGTCTTCCTAAGTGAAATTCAGAAAAGCAATTCCCACAAGTTCATTTTAAGCAGACCATTTATAATAAGTTCCTTCTACAGACCACCCACTGCTACTTCCTCAAAGATGATTCTCAGTGCTCTGTTCTACAGTTCTCCAGAAAAGGCTCCATATGGTGTAACACAATTGTTTGAGAATTACTCTTCAGTGTGGCATCAGCATAAATCCCAGCCCCCTTTCGTCCCATCACCTCAAGGTTAAACTTAACACAACTGCAGCCAACAAATACGTTCCTGCAGCATTAAAAGTACAGTTGTCACAGCAATATCTGAATTCAACAGAGGCAAGAGTATTGATTTTCAAAGCTAAAAGCTCAATTACTCCACCCAGAAGTTGCCATCCATGCTTTCGAATAAAGACTTGACCTACTCGTTATTTAATTGCAAAGAGAGGAAGGCAACAAATCAGAACTAGAGAATCACTTTATGAAAAGATGTTTATTCTTACTACTTCTGCTAAGAAAAAAAGTATTACAGTTTTGAAGATTAAAGCACAGCAAATCCATTCATGAACAGACTGCCATCTTGCTTTTGACTAATTTCCTGTATCACAAACAAAATCATGCAGATAACAACCTGTGTTTTAACCCCAAGGATTTACACAGAAGAGAAAAAATTAAACCCCCACAGTTACCAGTGATTGAAAACGAGAAACCCTAAAAAAATTAGGGAAACTATAAGGACACTGTTCTAGTGTCATTCCTACTGGATGAAGATGCGGGACAGAAAAAAAAAAGACCACACTTGGCCAACTGAGATGGTAAGTCGTGCAACAGTACAAACACACAAACAAGACTGCTAAGAGATTTCTTAAGGTTTTCAAATTACCTTGTGAACTCTTAACGACCTGTAGCCTTAGAGGGAAAACTAATAACCAGCCAAACAAACAAGTTTCACACGAGGTGAGATCTGCATTGTTATGTTCTACCTGCACCTTCAATAAAGGCAACTTAACTTCGCGTATCAAAGGCTGTTGCCAAGTACCAGGGAAAACCTATGTAAATAAAATTCCACAGCTATTAAGTTCTTCAGTCCTTGTTGTGAAGACACTCAAAGGACAACAACGATTTCTACCTTCTCTCTCTTTTATCTGATATTCTTAGTAAAGCAGCTGTATACCTAAAGACAAAAGCTTTACAGAGGCCAGAATTGGCCTGAGACAGTATTAGAATGCCTTTTTAAATTTCTGGTCATAAACTGGAACATAAAATGCACTGAATTTAACATCTGACTATGGTGTGCATGATAAAACATTATACCAACAGTGTTTCTCAGATTTTCGTATTTTTAGTAATATACTGTATACAGACACTTCAATAACCAACACCCAAGGGAATCTAAGCGACCCTGAAGCTGCTCTCCTACCTTGCACACAGTCGGTCTTTCTCAAGATAGTAAGTGACAGGGGTAATCAGTATGACTAAATTATACTAGATTAGCTGATTTGTTGCTTAAGTGAGGCAGGCAAGTTAAAGAAACATGGATACAGCACTCAGAAGAGAAACTAAGGCCAGAAACAGAAAGGCAGAGAAAAAGGTTTTCTCAGTAAGAAACGTAATTGTGGCATCCTGTCCCAACAACAGAACTTCTTTTCAATAAAGAGTTTATTATGCAGCATGTATCTGCAATGTAAATGTCCCATTGTTATCTGTGGAAGAGCCCCTCGGGCCTGAAGGGAGAAGAGAGGGCAGGACTGCATCTTCCAGGGGCTGGATCGCGGCTGGCGATGGAACCTGGTGCTCCCCAGGGCTGGTCAGCCTGGGCAGGACCGGCCCCGCCCGGCGCGTGCAGTGGGAGGGGGCCGCAGGGAGAACATCGATCCCTGGGCACAACCCCCTCCCAAGCTATTCCAACGACAGCATGAGAGAACTGTCCGTCCAAAACTTGGGTGACAGAACAACGAAGAGCTTAAGGCAGCGCACGCAGACGCCGATATCAGCGGGAGGCTGTGCCTGGAGCAGATCCCGGCGGGCGGGCGGACGGACAGACAGACAGACAGACAGACAGTCTTGACGCTCGCCGCCCGGCAACCCGCCTCCCTCCGGCACCCACGCGGCGGGCTCGGGCCAACAACGCCCGGAGGCCCCCGAATAGGGGCCGACCCTGTTCCCCCCACGCCCAGCCCCAGGCGCCGGGGTCTCGACGCCTCCCCGCGGCACTTACACCTCGGTCCTCCTCCGAGAGGAAATCTGGGCCGTCGTCCGAGCCTTCCTGCTTGGGGGCGACGCGGCGGCGCGGGCGGGGGGCGCGGAGGGGCACGGCCGGCGGCAGGGAGGGCGAGGGGAGACAAAGCGCACAGGTTAGTGAGTGCCCGGCCGCGCCGCCCGCCC
>VZRR01005979.1:429871-456436 GCA_013398015.1 Oreocharis arfaki
CAGGCGGCGCTTCGGCGGCGGCTGCGGGCGAAGGGGGGAGGGAGGTGGGGAGCGGGCAGGGCGGCGGTTGCGCGTGTCCTGCGGCGCCGTGCGCTGCCCGGGCTGGCGAGCGCCGGGGAGCGGGTGTTGAGGGCGCTGGGCGTGCCCCGTGCGCGGAGCGTGGGGCAGCGGCTTTGCTCGGTGGAACGCGGCGAGAGCAGCGCGCCGAGGCTCCGGGGGTGTGCATGGCCGGCAGCGCCCTGCCCCACAGCTCCGCCCACAGGCCGGGGTCGCCGCGCTGTCCTGCGCTGCTCCCCGGTTCGTGCGGGCGATGGGCTTCGCACGTTTGTGTAAGCCTGGGTGTGAAACGGCAATGAGAGCGCGAGAAATTAAGAGGCTTGTAATAGGGCTTTGATTTATGGGCAGTTACGTGATTTAAGATTGACATCTGCCTATTTCACTCTAGGGAGTGGAGCCTTTAAATGCCTCTTTGTCTAATGACAGTGGAAAAGGTCAGCATCCGCACACTAAACCGGATGTAAGCGTGGAGGGAGTCCATGCCTGAGACAGCATTTTTGTGTGAATCAGGGCTAGAAGGCCAAGAAACAGCCTCGGGGTGGGGCTTCATGATCAGCATACTCGGATCTCGGTGTTGCCGAGGGATGCGGGCAGGTGTGGACATTAGCACTCCCGTGGGCCTGCACTCACACCAGCCCACCTGCAAATTAATCCTGCAACAAATTTGTAGTTTTCATCCTAGCTGGCTCCCTAGCCAAGTCCATATTTAGTTACACAAGCACTAGTGGGACAGGAGCACCGCTTGCCACAGCAGCACAGTATTCAGGTGGAATTAAGTCCATCAGGAAACTACACTTTGGGAAATGGTGTTCGTGTAGCCTCAAGATAAGTGAAGATAATGCTTTCTGAACTCTGTACTGCTTAGAAGTGTGCTTTGGAATTCAGAAAAGGAAATAGTTTCTTGGAAATTGTTCTTAGTATGGAGAAAGATATTTGAGTATGCATTTTGTAAATAATTTTAAAAGCTGTTCTTTAAACAATTTTCCTGTATGCAGCCTGTTTCTGTCTTGATACAGACATGTGCAACATCATCCAAAATATCGACTTACTACTGAGGTCGAAAGAAATAAAAATATTTTATGAGGTGTGGAGAAAGAGTATGTGACTTCTGATTAAACACCAGCTTTGCCATGCTAGAGGGGTAAAGACGAAGTCACACGGGAAACTGATTTCTGAGGGTTCACCTGCATTAGCATACCATTCTTTGCACAGTCTGGGTTCAGTATCATGTACCATTCCACTCAGCAAACATCTGTTTTTATGGAAAAAAAATTGGTGACAAATTGAGTTTGCTTTTTTAATATTTATTATTTACTGCTAATACATTTTATTAGGTCCAAAGAATCCAGGTCAAACAGTTGAGGAAGGAAAAATGACAATATTTTTTCTTACAGGGGAGTGCTAGGTACATCAGCTGGCTGGTATGAATCTAGCAGGATGACCACCTCAGTTGCATTTACAAAAATATAAGGTTATATAGCTTTCCAGTGTGGCTCTGGGAACAGTCTGGTCATGTTTTGGATGTCACAGAGGCACATGAGGTACCTGGTCTGGTGAAAAGTGTCCCTGTCCACAGCAGGGGCATTCGAACTAGGTGATCTTTAAGGTCCCTTCCAAACCAGACCATTCTATGATTCTGTTATTCTGTGATATTCCAAAGCAGCAGCAGTGCTATGGCTCTAAAAGTTGATACCAGAAGTCGATAGCAAAAGTATTAATCTTTCGTCCCGCCCTGATCAACTTATCCCAGGTCCATGTCTTGCCCTGTTTTTCTCTCCATGCTCCTCCCCGCTGGCAGAGCAATGCATGCTGTGTGCTGTTTCTGCTCCAGCAGCTGAGGCAGATCGTGTATGCCACAGGGACACCCTGGCTAGGAGGTGGGAGAAGAGCCTCTTCTCACTGCTCTTCTGTCAAGACTCCACTTAAACCTGCTCTGCAGCTCCAGGATCAGTTTCCTTTGACAGCTGAGCTCACCCTACCTAACGAGTTTCCATCTTGGCTGTTTGCACGCTCTTTTCTATGTCTACATAACAATAATAAGTCAAGTCAATGAACTAAATATAACCGAGGAAGAATGAAATTACAAGTTGTAACTGAGGCAATCGGACAGCGCTTTGGTATGACCACATTCCTACCCTCCTCCACACACCTGGCTGTCTATACCAGCTCTGGTCTTCAAGCAGGCCCTTACTCCTGTCAGCCCATCTCACCAGCAGAAAAATTACATGGGATAAAGGAGGGGGAAACTCTTTTAAAAGTGAGTTGCACTGACTCTCATAAACCGTATGAATGGCCCAAAGGAGAATGCACTTCAAAACCAAAAGAAAGGAAAGTCTTGGGGCTTTCAAATGACATCTTGAGAAATTATTCCTTTTACTAGCAACGTCCTACTTTTGCTCCAGGACACACTTTGACTCACTCAGCTACTCATTTTTGGTCCCATTTTTCCTCCCTTTTTTTCTCATTTTTTTCCATTCATATACCATGTTTTCTTAGTCTCATTTTCAGCTGCTAAACCCTTGAGGCAAGGATCAGCATTATCTTGAGTTTACAGAGCTGTAAATAGAAAGAGGAACCGATCCCTTGCCAGTTAGGGGAACGCTGCTGCGCTATTATAACCCGTAGGTCTTCCGATTTTTAAAAAACATCCACCTGCAAAGACCCATAATGTCAGTAGATGGTGCTATATCCATATTTTTCGGAAATCTTTTCGGCCGCGGTTTAGCCAACCAATAGTATTTCCTTTGTGTTTGAGCATGTTATCCCTGGAAAGTCAGAAGCTATGCAATTTAAGAAATATTTGGCTTCTATCAGAGAATCACTGGGGAGATCTAAAGGCTTCCCACTCCATGGAATCATGTCATATAGTACTATCGGTACTGGACGATTCATTATGGAGTGATTCAATGGATGCAAGCGTTTGTTTTAGGCAGGAACTGTAGTTCTGGTATGTCATTAGCTGATAGGTATTTTTTTTTAAGTGTCAGGAACTATTCTTCATGCACTTTTTTCTCTTTTGAAATGTTTCTCGACTTTCCTCTCTAAACCTAGTTACTCAAAGTTTCCTTCAAACTACATCAAGTATTGTTCATGTGAAGCTCAAATACAGCATCTTGCAGTCAAGCTGTTGTTGTAAGGACCAGCTTTCCTGTATCTCAGTAGCAGATTGATTCCTCCTTTCATTTTGTCTTTGAGATGAAAATACTTTATTCCCTTACATACTTCATTTAAATTTTCTTTACTGGTGCTAACTGAAACGGCATTAAGGAACCATATCATTAAAGCTTTATGGTGGTGCTTTTTTTCTTTTTTGTGACAGAGCAGATAATTACATTTTGTAAAAGATTAATCAATATTTACCTTTTATTTCTGTGGAAAACTAGGGTTTTAAGTGTAATGTTCTCAGAAGGCTAAGGCTGATAGAGAAAAAGGCTTCAAAACCTTATTATAAAACCTTTCTAAAAAGCTCAGTTAGCAATAGAGGCTTTTTACCTGTTATGGAGATAGATCACTTTAGAGCAAAAAATTACTATCAAACTGATCATATTTCCTTCGAAACAGAAAGAGGATGTGATATGTAGGATTAAAAGAACAGACAGGGAAAATTGTATAATATTATAGAGAAGAAAGAGAAACATAGCTTAGTACAGCTCAGTAACTTCTAGACACTCTGAGGAACAGTAATTTCCATAAGAAAAGAAAAAAAATATCTGTTTCTCAGTGTGGAATAGTCTTCTGTGAATTCCAAAGCATAATGGGGACATATGCAAATGATAAGGATGTGTGGGTTTCTGTTCAGACTGCAGGGACCCAGAAAAGGCTCGCTCTGCAGTTTTAAAAATCCTGGCCTCCTTGTGCAGGATGCTGACTATATGTATGCAGAAATATTGTAATGCAATTCATCACACTTCTTCCCTAGGAAAGAATCAAATTCTTTCTTTTTAAAATTAATTTACATGGCATTGTGGACACTGTCTTTGTCTGCCATGAATGACTTAATGCCCATATTCAGCTACACTGATGCAGAAAGTTGAACTGTCTAAAGCCTCAGTTTTCACCAGTGCCATGAACTAACACAAAGAAGCTGTAAGGGGAAGAATATATGCAGTACACACAGGTAAAATTCACTTATTCTGAGCTCTGAACCTTTTGACAGTTTTTTTTCTTCTTTGGATTGCATACAGTTATTAACCTAATCATCTTATTTTTATAACAGATTGTAGGCAATCACTGCTCTGCACAAATTCTTCATCGCAAATGGATGCAAAAGGAGCTTGCATCTCCCATAGCTCCGATAGGATTGTCTAGGAAAAAGCCTATAAAGGAGTTTTCTCCTCCCTGGTTCACAGGGAGGGAAATGTTTATAAACTAGTCACAGACTGATCAGCATTTCAGCTGCCTGCTCTGGATTTAAAGCAATTGAACTCATCTCTTTTCTGACACTCCAGTCCCTTCTTTATAAACCAGTTGAAACGTGGAGTACTTCAGAGAATATTCTGAGAGAATCCTTTTTGATCATTCTTCCCAATTCTTAATATGTCTTTTTTTAAAGAGAAAGCCAGAATTTCCTGCCTTACCTGTGCTCCAGACTAAGGGTTTTACTTGTACTAAGAACTAGCACAAAATTCTCTAATTCTTTATTGTAACAACATTTATCATTGAAACAGAAAAAGAAAAACCTTTTTGGTGACATGACAGCTGAAACCAGGGAGACCCTTTTTCCATGCTGGTTCTCAGGTTTTTAATTTTAAAGCTGCCTGGTTTAATCCGTGCACTGTGGAGGGCAATGAGAATGCTTTGGGATATCTGCCTCACAGGAGTCTTAACTCTGTAAATCGGTAACTGCAATGGTAAGAGCACTGTGGGAGGCTTCTCCAAAGCAGTGTTATTACTCTTCTCATGTCAGATGTTGAGATGAGTCTGAGGGAAAAATACCAGAAGACCATTTACAGTAATGCTTGTCACAGCTAGGGAATAGTAAAATAGAAAAAAAAAAACCCCTCAGTATAAATAAGGCCTTATTGATGAAAGAGTGACCAAAAAGGATAAAAAGCAGATTTGCTAACACTGACCTCATACACGTCATTCCTCAAAGGCCAGCTCTGCCCCAGCAGGGCAGCACCAGGCAGGGAAGACAAAGCAGCTCTTGTCATGTCTTGTCACTGGTACAATAGTGGGTATCAGGAAGCACTGCACAGTGCTGCTTATTTTGTCAGAACGAACTGAATGATGCTTTCTGCCTAATTCAGTGTATATCACTATTGTGGGGGACTATTAGTCTTCTGCTGCCTGTTATCTTATTTCCTTTTATCCTGATACTTTTTGGCTTTCTTTTTGATTATTTCCACCTTCTTATTTAATATTTAGCATTTTTCCTTCCTAATATCCTATTCTCCTTCCAATTTGTCTCTTCCTTTCTCTTTGTTGGACCACTCCATTCCATTCCCCAATTTCCTTTGGTCTTAACTGAGGGCAGCTGTCCTCTCCAGCTTATTGCAAAATGACTACTTTCCCCTCACTCCCAAACCTTTAGGTCCTCTGTGTAACCAGCTCATTCAATTTTTTTCTCTTCTTACTCTCAGTCTTAGATTCAGTCTTCTGTTTTCCTCTTCTGCTCCTCACTGGCTTCTTGGTCACTGTTTTTCACTGCTGCACTCTTGAAAGAGACACTCTTCTGAGTTCTCCTCTGAAAACCTTGGATGTCTCCCAGTGCTTCCTCTGAATGCCAGCAGTAGTAGGGCATCACTTGCAGCATGAGAGGATGTGATGACCACTAACATGTTCTGCTTGAGGCTACATTCACAATCCGGCCAAACACCAACTGTGTGTTCTTTGTCTTCCTGCACTTATCAGGTGAGCCTTACCTGACCATCATTCTAAAGCTTTTCTGACCAAAGTGGTCTCATTCAAAATGCTCAAAGACAAGTCAAGAAAAAAACCCAAACACATTACTTCTGACACGTTTACCAGAGAAAAAGCTTAGTTTGATAGATGCCGTCAAGCAGCATTAAACCAACAAACAGCTGAGGCATTATTTAATGGCCAGGAACAGTTGTTTAAATGTGATGATAGCTAACTCAAAACCAAAGCTGGTTCCATCTCCAGGTAAATCTGTTGTGACATTCATATTACAGCACAGCTGCATGGGAGTAGCCACCCTAAGACACATCCTGTGTTTCGTGTATGGTCTGAAACTCCTGCTTGCTCAGAGGTCCAGTAAAAAAAAAAATTCTACTCTGCATCCAAATGTGTTCCATTCTGTATAGTATCTGCAGAGGCATTAGGGGTAGTCAGGAAAGAAAAAATTGAGCCATGTAGACATTGGCTGCCCAACCAATCACCTTCTTGGTTCTCTTTTCCTGACTTAACAGCTATGGAGATGCAGATGCTTGTTAATTTTAAATTGTGTTGGACAGCCAGTTGCAATAAGAGGCATGGGTTAAAGTGCAGCCACAGAAAGCACTCACTGTTTAGCATCACTGCAGTTTTACATCCAGCTGTCTGCTTTTGAGTTAGCATCTCCTGAGACAGCTTGACTCTGCTGATGGTGCTCACTGCAAGCAGCCAAGATGTGCAGGTTGATCATAGTAGCTGTACTGAGTAACTGATTTCCACAGTGTGACCACTAGCACCTGAGCTGCAGCCCATGCCTCCAGACAGGCCAGTTCTCTCAGTCTGGAGATGCTGAATGTAAAACAACCAAGAGTGCAGTTTGGATTAAGCTCATTGTCATCACTGAACTCCAGCTAGCAACTAAGTACCACGCAGGTGCTCACTCACTCCCCGCTCCCCACCCCCGTGGGATCAGGAGGAGGATCAGAAAAAGGTAAAACTATTGGGTTGAGATAAGAACAGTTTAATACTAGAAATAAATTATTAATAATAATAATAGCAGTGAAAAGGTAGATAACAAAAAGAGAGAGATAAATAGAACTCAAATTTAAAAAACCAGTGATGCACAATATAATTGCTCACCACCCGCTGGCTGATGCCCAACCCATCACCAAGCAGCACTTAGTGCCCTTCCAAGTACTTCCTCCACTTTATGTACTGGGTGTTATGTGGTATGGAACATCTCTTCGGCCAGTTTGGTCAGTTGTCCTGACCATGCTCCCTCCCAGCTTTTTCTCTACCTCCTCACTGTCAGAGCATGAAACAGTGAAAAGTCCTTGACCTGGGGCAAGAACCACTTAGTAACATCTAAAACATCAGTGTGTAATCAACCTTATTCTCATGCCGAGTCTGAAATACGGCAGTGTACCAGCTACTAGGAAGAAAATTTACTCTATCTTACCTGAAATCAAGACACACATCAAAGGCCATGCTGCTGCTAAAGAGGAAGTCATGTCTCTCCCTGTCATGCCCCTACTCTCTCTGCTGTCCCAGTGCTCCCTCAGTGCAGCCCCAGGCGCAGAGAGATGAGGGAGCTGATCCAATTTACCTGTTAATCTTGCAGGATCAGTTTCACTTGAGCCACTACAATAGGAACATAGGGAGAGTATTAAGGGTAGCACAGTGCTTTTTAACAGCAGTGCTGTTTTAGGTTGGCTCAAACCAATGAAGAAAGCTCTTGTGGCACTGCTAATACATTACTTCAATCTGCACTTCAGGTACATTACAATAAAGTACCCTACTGTGAAAATCCAGTAAGCACGCCAGGAAAAATTCACACAGCTTTTGCTGTGGTGTTTTAGAGCAGTGTGGTGGTTTTCACTGATGGACAGGACGTGCCATCAGGCAAACACATTGTGCTCATCTCAGCACAAATTCAGCTGGGAAAGCTTGCATGACAAGGGAGGTCTGCACAAAGCACAAGTGGCTAAAGATAACAAAAGCACTTGTCCATCAGCCTCTAGCCAGCACAACTTTATGATGTTGTCCAGGCCAGGCTATAACCTGGAATGAAAGTTAATGAAATAACATTTAGGTTTCCATTAGCACTTTATTGAGTTGCAATAGTCCCGCAGTCAAGGCAAAGATAATAAGATATTATGAGAGGTTATATATTTGTATGTAGAAATCAAAACCATAAGTGTGTATTTGAGCACAAACAAGTCTTGTGTTGCAATGTGGGGAACTGAAATGTTTGGTATTTAAACCCCTGACCTGTACTGCATGTGGTCAGACAAAGAGATACTTGTAATGTTCATGAGCAGGTCCAGGATCAGCTCTTTAGAGAACCAAGCAGTGTTACAGATGCTTTTTGTCCCACCTGGACAATGTGTGTTGGAGGAAACGAAGGAAAGCACTGGTGCTTTGAGTTTGTTTTGTTCTTTTTCCACTTTAATGCCTTTTGACTTACGGATTTTTGCATCTGAGTGGGTGGATTTGATGGTGAACAGGTGAACCAGCCTCACTGAGGATTTTACATGTGGCCAAAGCCACATGGATGGCTCTGCGACCAGAAACTGAACCAGCCTAGGAAATGTTGCCAGTCCTCCTGCTGGGATGAAGGTCTCTTTTTCCTAAGCTACAAAACAGAATCCAGAACATTTGTTTGGGTTTGGGAATATCAGCTGTGTTATCCTAACTGCTATGTCCAGATCTGTCCACAATTATCACAGTAACCATGACATGTAGGGCCAAATGCTGCTGATACATGAAATAACATGGACTCCAAAAAATCTTCAATCATGGCAATGTTTGATTCCATGCAAAAGGCAGGGAGTTGAGTGTCCTGTTCATTGCTGCTGAATTCTCAGGTACCTCCCTCTGCCCCTGTGGTAGACACTGTCCAAGTGCACAAAGCAATACACGCCAGCAGTTGGAGAGGGGAGCTGTGCCTCAAGACTGGAGAGGGATCCTCATCCGGATCAGGGAAAAAAAAGCCAATAAATTCAGACTCCCCTCTGGAATGTGTTCCTTGCACTTGGTGCAGTAGTACTGTTACAGCTTTGGCACTGAAAATGTAAGGACCTGCAGAATGGAGCTGCAAAAGAAACACAAACCCTTAATAATTTCTATTTTTGAGAATTATTTCAGGAATATTACCCACGTTAACAAGACAATTAGTAATGCAACTCCTTTCACTCAGCTCTTCTGCTAGTGCAAATCAATGTTTTTCCGTTAAAGTCAATGGAGCTTTGCTGATTACATGAAGTCAAAATCATTATGTACAGCTTATGGGCTCTAGTCATTTTATAATACTCCACAATAGGAAATCTTTTACCTCTGCTTCTTTTATAAAACACAAAGGACCCATGCGGTTTTAGGTCATTATATTTGTTTTAGTCCCACCTTCTCAAAAAAATATCCTTTTGTTATCTCTTGGTTGAGGGGGCAGCTATGACTAAGTGGCTGAACAAAACCTTCAGATTTACCAAACCTGCAATGCAGTTTATTTCCTAGCATTTAAGGCAGTGCTATTCTTGGAATTCAAATTTTGAGTTCTCCCCACCCAGAGAACCAGTGCTTAGGACAAAGGTAGGCCTTTACAAACCAGTGTATAGTTTAATTGCAAATGCACCAAATAAAAGTTTTGGTTAAATTTTGCCTTTCACTTCTCATGGAAACATTTTATTTGTTGTGTTTCTTATTTTACATCTCAAATAATCACCCAGCAGTATCACTGAAGTCTGAGGAGTTACAGTAATATGTCCTGGCAATGGATTCTCCCTCCAGTCTGGGCTGATTTTTCTTAGCTCTGAACTTCATGTAATCCTGTGTCCCAGGCACAGAGTCATAAAATCAGCTCTGAGCCACAAACAGCTAAGAATTTTGTTTCATCATGATTACTTTATCTCAGTGTGCACATTCATTTCTAATCCATAAAACACACCAGTGTTCTGTAGTGGTACAATATTGTAACGAATCCTGCAGACAAACCAAAACTGAGTTACACAAGTCAGTACCTGTGGGATGAGCTTACGGGAAGGAACACTGAAATGTGCCGTACTGGTGATTCGTTCGGTGACACTCTTCCCTCTCCAATGCCTCTGAACCAATGCCCTACAGTACACAGGTCTCAGATTCCCACATGAATCATAAAATGTTTTCGCTGCTTTTGAGATGTGATTGCATGTGACTTGTAAACTTTTTGATGAACTAAATCCAATTACAAGAGCAAGTAAAGTCCAGTCAGGTTCAGTAAGGCTCTTTGTTAAATCTACACATTTTCAGCTTAAGTCCCATCCTAACGTTCTACCAATTCTTCTAACCCCCTCCTCTTTGGGTCACCTGCAGTTTACATCTGGTTCTGAATCTAAAACACATCAATGCTGAAATTTATTTTAATAAATTGTGCAATGTCACAACTGAGTCTGATTCATATTAGGCGACAAGGCAGTCATGTAGGGCTCCACAGTGAGATAACAGCATGCTCCTTAATTGAAAGTTGGCTGTATGATGTTTATAGAATTTGTGAATGCCATCCACAATAACATTTATAGCTGTTTCATTGTTTTCATATTTTCCCTTTTTTTGCATTTCTGAGACACTGTTAAATAATTATTAACAAAATATTAGAAAATAACTTAATTTGTTCTAATTTTAGCATTTTAATTTCAAATGAAGTACCAAATATTTGAGGCTTAATTTATTCATAATAAAAGTGGCCATAAAAGTGGATTGATATTAATAATCAATCTCTTAATATTAGTTTTTAGATTTAACCAAGAAAGAGAATAAATTAACAAGGCAGCTGCCACAGCATGTATCTCTGAGTTGAATAATGATCAGGATTTTTTGACACATTTGGAAGGGAAACATAATAAAAGAAAAAGAAGGATCAGAAGTAGGATAAAAGTACCCACTTATCATGGATAAGTTATTCTATACTTGTTTGATATATTTCTTTGATAAAATGATTTTTTGTTCTTTACAGGGATAGACTATAGACCTAATCTTGCTGGGCTCCTGAAGGTATTTTGTATAGTATTAATTAAGATGAAAAACAAGACTAGTATATGAACTGTAAAGCATATAAGAAACTGACTGAAGAGGAGTCTTTTGTCAGGAGAAAGGGGAATTTTTAATGGAGTTTCCTAGATTCACTTTGGGAACAATCTTATTTCGTCTTCTCATTAATGACCTTGGCACAAAAAATAGGAGGTAAATGAACAAGTGAAATCTGCTAAAACAAAAAACTGGAGGGTACCTCTGATACAGAAGAGGGTTGGCATATCACACAGGAAGACCTTCACAACCTCAAGGACCACAGTAACAGAAATTGGATGGAATTTTATCGAATAATGCAAAGGGATGATCTTAATGGGACAGAAGAAATTTCTGTAAGAGTAGAGGAGAAAAAAGAATTAGATATATCAGTCACATGATATAATCAGACTTCTATGGAACAAGGCAGAGGATCTTTTGATGCACAGAAAGCAATGCATTAGTGTCTTCATAACCTGTAGCACTAAAGCCTCGTCCAATGTGTCCAGAAAAGATAGATTCAGACTGGACCAGGTACCAAGAGGTGCTGCTAGAACAATGAAGAGGATGAAGAAGGCTATCTTACTGGAAATATCTTAGTGTGAACATATAAAAGAAGGGAATATAACATCAGAGGTTTAAAAAATGGGGGGAAGGGGAGGGTATTCTAAATAAAGAATAGGACAAATAAATATATACAGGGTCAAAATAAAATGCCCAAGAATATATTTAGGCTGGTATCAAAATAAGGCCTCAAGGCATCAAAGCAGGATTCTGGAACATCATGTCCATTGCAGTAATAGAACAAAAAAAAAATTAAGTTGTACTTGTTACATTTGAGAGAGAGGGGAGGAAGAGGGGCAATATGGCTGGATTTCAGGCAATAGCCAGTGATTGGAATGAAAGCCCCATTGGATGGGATCAGGTTCTCTATTCCTTGTCAGGCAGATTTGCATAGAAAAACAATGTGCAAACTTTCCTGTGCACTGCATGGAGTCCTGACCTGAACCACATCTGCAGGTATGGAGCTCTGGGGTCAGACTTGCAGACATTTTGGGTGCTGTGGAACATCATATGGCTGGAACATGGGTACCTTTGTGAACCTGTGTACCTTTGGCTGTGGCAGCCCTGTCCTTCAGCAATGCACAAGACCAAGCAATTCCCATGTGAGAGGAAGTGAACCAAGCAGCCTTGACATATTCAGTGAGTCCATTCTGCAAGCCCTGGCAACACGGAGAGTGCTGTATTTGCAGCAAGTCCTGGAAACATGTGGAGTGCTGTATTTACAGCAGTTACTGATTTTTATAGAAATAACTTACAGGGATACCTATCTCACTTCCCAGATTGTGAGTGCATGGAAATATTTCTTGGCACCTCATTATTGGAACTTAGGCTGAGAAAAACACGTTTACCTCTGATCAAAGACAGTGATCAGGAGATGATTCCTGAAGGAATTAAATTAAACTCAAAGTGATGTTAGGCCATCAAAACAAATAAAGAATTGTTCTGACAACTGAATCTGATTCTTAAAAAAACCCCATCTGTCTTATTAAAGAAAAGTACTAAACAGACAAATAACATGAGTAAGACATGTTAGATGTGGAGATGTTCATGTTATGATCTTTAAGAGCTGAATCTACAAAGTGCAACTTGAACTAGATATGATAATATATCATCACCATGATGATACAGACATCAGTGTGTCTGATTTCTAGATGTCTGCTCCCTAATCATTAACTAACATAGAACATTTTTGCAGTTCTGGAGGCAGAAACCAGGCAAACAAGACATTGACCAGTAACCAGTGTCTTTCAAGATGTAAAGTTATGCTGCATTCAGTGTGAGGGTGTGTTTAAGCACTGATTTGTACCTTGGTGGTATCAAAGGGTAAGTCTTGGCCATCAGACCAGGCTGTTACACAGGAACTCCAGTGAAACCCCTAACCTGCAGTGCAAACAGAGACTGGAGTCCTCAGACCTAGTTAGGGCACTACCATGTGAATTAGAACCATAACTAGTCGCAAGAGAGATGAATTCAGGTTTCTTCCATAATGGGCAGATTTTCTCATGTTTTTTCCTACAGTTTTGTGTAAAAAATGGAGGTAACTCACTCATTTATTAATTAAGAGGGCAATAAGACTGGGCTGTGCATTGTTTCTGCTGAATCTAATGCTGTCAGTTTGTGCTAGTCACATTTAAAGTGCCCTTACTACACTGGGCCACTGGGGAGACTGGGACAAAAGAGTCCAGATTCTGCCTTACAAATGGCCCTGGATGTTAATACTGTCTTCTGAACTTAAATTCACAGAAATGAGGAGTTCCTCTACGGGCATACAAGGAACACAAAGAGACAGTACATAGGTGCTGATCCAAAAAAGGCTATAATAGATATAAATGGCCACATGATAAAACAACAGCATTTATCATTGCATTTGATACATTTAAAAAGTGAGTGCTATTAGGTTAAATTAAAAATGCATATTTAGAAAAACTGTTTGATGAAAAGAACCATGCCTGCATTTCTTGTATATATTGAGAGCCATCACTTTTCAATCTGGACTCTTCATCTGTGTTGTCTAAAACTGCAAATCTGTGTCGCACGCTCTGAAATACGCATAATGCTGGTAAAATGTTTGGCTCCATCTGCTGTGCACCCAGCATATTTCCCTGCTGCCATTAACATCACACCATACTGTTCTAATGATCCCAGACAGTAATGAACTTCTAATAAGCATTTCTAACTTCTGCTGATTTTAACAGAACGACACCTAATTATGCCTGGATTACACCAATCCTGACAAAAACTCCCTCCAACTCCATATATATTTAGCATACACATGCACTGGTTGAATTCCAGATACACATCAGGTGAGCTATTTTGCCTATTATTTTTGTTTTCTAGTTAGTCTATAGTAAATTCCTAATTTACTTTTCCACTTTAAACACCACTAGATGCAATTCACCTGGAATGCTAACAGGAAGATGAAGTTGGAAAGACGAAGTTTTTCTCACTAATTAAATGAACAAAGCAAAGCCCAAACTCTCTAGAAGTGCTAACGCTTAGATATTCAAAGCTGGGTGACTGTGCTGGACATGGAGCATTCTTGCCTACACCCATCAGAATACTATGGCATGGCAGGATTCCCAGTCTCTGAAAGCTTGTAGTCAGAACTTCAGAATCTGAGGAATTCAGTTAATTCATATCATGGATCTTCATGGGGGAAGGGTGGTTGGAACACTGTTAAAAGGAGCGAAGGGAGGAAGCAAGAGCTGGAGTCAGGCACGCACATGTCTGATGTAGTGTAACTCTGAATTTCACCTTAAATTGAACACCAAAATGCCTTTACATGTCTTGTGCTGCATGATCAGCAGCTGAGAGCTGATGAACTGGATTTCACCACTGCTCTACAGGAGTCAGAGTGCTGAAGAATACACAGTTTAAAGTATGTGCATAACAAGAAGCTGAGATGCCAGCAATCATTGGGCTTTCCAGATTTTGCCCTAGGTTTGGCAGCAAAGACACAGCATGACGATGTCAGAATCATTCATTACCTAGCAGAGAACCAAACATCTGATACTTCTGATCTTTGTTAAATACATTGTGAGTGTACACATCAGCTGTGTGTGATACATGGACAGAGAATGTCCAATTCTTCCTGGAAACACTGGACTTACTGTACAAGATGCATGTAACACAGGAGCCTGGTATCACCTGGAAATACACTGAGCCTCCTTTTCTCCAAGCTGAACAACCCCAGCTCCCTCAGCAGCTCCTCATCAGATTTGTGCTCAGGACCCTTCACCAGCTCCATTGCCCTTCTCTGGACACGCTCCAGCCCCTCAATGAACACTAAGTTTAGCTCCTACACGGACACCCTGCATACCAGCTGCTGACCAAGGCAATTCTCAGAAACATCTGAAACATTTCAGGCATTGTGCCTCCCTAAACAAGCAAAAGAAAAAACTTTTCCAAAGTAATTGAGGAGTATAGATTCCTAAATTCACTGCCTGATCAGGCAGATATAAGCACCAGAAAAAAGAGAGGGCATTCAGCCCAGCATCTCCAGGAATCCCCCTCTTATCCCACTCGTGTCATTACAGTGCCTTCATTACATTGTCAAATAGCACCCTCAGATGGCTCTACTTCATATATCTCTTCATCAGATATTTTTTCTTTTCTTTTTAAGATCAGGAAAAGGAAATAAATCCTTACTGCAATGCTGTCAATTTCTAGTGCTCCTGACTGCAGAGAAAAGCCCAAGGAGATGAATAGGCCTAATAGAAGTTTGCAGAAAAGGAATCAGATGAAAACTCTTAGAAGGTATTGTATTAATATAATTTCTGGTTATACAAAAGGTTACTTCAAAATTTATTGCATCTAACTTTTATTACATGTAATACTGTAATATGGCCTCTAATTCTTGTAGCCATTTTCTATACATTTTATAATACTGAGATTTTCTTGATTTTACTAGGAACCAGTTCATTTGGCAATGAACCAGTGAGCTGTGCAATTAACTTCTAGTTTCTGTGTTGATACACAGTTTATTTCACACTATTTCTACAGCTTTGGTTTTCAATATATCATAAATTCATGCATCCATAGCATTTCCTCACGCTGTAAGTACTTAACCGCTTTCATGGAAGTTAACAGCTGAAATCAGATGCTTTAATGATTGCAAAAGAAGGAGTTCATGCTTCTGGCACTGAGGAGAGCATAAAATAACCCAATATGGCAATTTCCCATCTAAGTGGTGGAGTCTGGATTTCTGAGTTAAATCCCGTGGACAGAATGGAACTATTCAAACATCTCAAGACATTATTTCAAACTGTCTGACACTTTGGTAAACCGTAGTCAGGTTTACACTTCGAATAGTTTCTTCATAAGGATTCATATTTTTAATAAAAGAAAACAGTAAACGGATCAAAAGTGGTTTGGTTTGTGGTTTTTTTTTTTCTTGTTTGCTCTCTGTTTGTGATAAAGACTTCTAATATGAAGGGACAGGACCAGAGGAAAATCAGAACTAGAAGGGAGAAAAAAGGTGATGAAAGGAAATGAAACTGAGGTAACCGAGGTAAATAAGAGGATTAGAGGAAGCAGGTGAGCAATATCTGCATGTAGGGCAGAAGGGGGGAAATGCTTTGGAGGAGATGGGACACTTGGAGCAAATCAAAGGCAGGGGAAAGTCTTGGGTTTGTAATTTTCATCTTTAAGGAAACAAAGACACAGCAGGACACTTACACCTGTTCAAAGGGAACTAAATGTTACTGTCTATGAAAATGACAAATTCTAATCTGAGAATATTTTTTATTCCTTTTACATTCCTCATGACTAGTAACTTCACTACCATTAAATGAATTTAATGTCAGTGATGACAGATACTATGTTACCGTAACAGCCTTTCTGTGCATTCTTTCATACTGTGCCCAATAGATGGAAAAGCAAGCCTGATAACATTATAGGAATTCCCCCAAAAAGATTAAGTGAACTGGTTGCTTCTATAACCTTAGTTTTAATTTTCAGACCCATAAAATATGTATTTCTTCTGAAATACATTTCCGCTAGTTGGAAATCATCTTTTAAAAGACACAACATATATTTGTGAAAACATCAAAACATTGATCACAGGTAGAAATATTCTATATTTATCTAGAGAGCTCCAAGTTTATAATAATAGAAAAGTATCTCAGACAAATATCACAAAGTAGCTAGAATATTTATCTCTCTCAGATGCTGATGCAAGGTCGATGAGATGGTGTATGATTATTTCAGGATTAAGCAGTACAATAATAATCTCATCCCCACTGAGTGCTCCTAAATAGTCTCAGCAGACCCATTTGTCCCTCTTCCTTAACTGTGATCCCATCTCTGCAGAAAGAAATAGCTCCATAAAACTGGGTCAAGCAAACAGTTTACTCTTTCCTACAGAAACTGTATACATTACATACATAATACCTTCTTCCTTTGATAACAATTAAATCCAGTCTGTATTAGGCTGAAACATGATGCAGTGTGAGGAAAGTGAGAATACCAAAACCAAAAAACTAACAAAATAGGAAAAACAGATCCTAATGGGTAACTTAAGGAATAAAAAGTAAACTGATAGCAGAGGAAAATATAAGCTTTAAAAAGTTATTAATTTTTTCTCCCAAAATATGTCCTTTTGTAATTTTTTATCTCATAGCTCAAAAAACATGTGCATGTTCACATTAATGCTATAAAATATGGCTTACAAAAATCCTATATTCTTGTCCCTTAAGCACTGAATATGATCCAAACACTATTTTAAGAAGAAACTGAGACGATCTGTATTTGCACACAATGTAAGATGCTGATGCAAAGAGAAATAACTCTTCTCACATTTCCACAGTTTGCTATTATGGCAGAAAAACTGGTTATTAACACTATTGCTTTAATTAAAAAAAAACAAACAAACAAAACAAACAAACAAAAAAAAACCCAACCCCAACCAACCAAAAGAAAAAAAAAAAAAACAAAACAAAAAAACCCCAACAGGAAAAATCTCACTATTTTCCATAGAAAACAGCTGTTAAATTAACGTAAGATTCTGAATTATGATTAGTGCTAAATACATACTTATGTGTCATTATTACTTTGTGCACAAAATAACTGCAGATAAACACAGAGTCAGCCACATGCTTCTTGAATCTGAAGCGCACAAAGCAATTACTGGAAGTATCTCAACTTCGAATTTTCTCTTACCATAGCTCTCTTCTGGAGTTTTCCAAGACTGTGCACAACTCATTTGACAAGGTCACATTTTGTACCTGCAGGTACAATAGCTGAAAACAGTTATGATGCCTCCATGTAATTGCAGTGCTGTATTTTGGCCTTATGCTACACAGTGGGATAAGACACATTCTTTTCTCCCTTCTGGTATTCAGGTAAAAAATTAAATTCATAGCTGTGATCCTTGACTGTATTACCCTAGGAAAAAGCTGTAATTGCAGTCTGTCCATTCTATTCAGAAATAGAAGGTGAAATACTTTAAACATTGATACCACAGTGACCTCAACATCTTCCAGGAGAGGAAATTCATCCACTTACGCAAGAAAGCAAAGCAAACTGCTCTGATATGAATGCTCCAACACTTCTTCAATCTTACACAAAGAACTATGGCAGGTGTTCAGTCAGGAACTCCCTGGAAGACCACATAACTTTAAGAGAGTTGTCATCCTCCTTGCAAAACTGAGACCAGCTCAATAAAATAAATAAATAAAATGGATTTATATTATTACTAATTTTGATGATGACTACTTTTAAATGTTCCTCAAGCTGTGTTATGAGATTACAATGGCAATGCTGAACTCATGGCAGTTAAAACTGTAATGGAGTTGAAGTGACTGAATTAAAATAATGAGATCAAAGCAACTGCCAGAATTATCAAAAGGTTATATATCTAAATATAGCTTGTCCTGAAGACACTTCCAACCATTGCACCTGTCGAACTAAATCGATAAAACTGGCTAGAATCAAAGCCAGGTGGTTTTGTCAGGACAGGTAAAAAGAAAAAATTAAAAAGTTATTATCACACCCAGCTCATAAAGTATTTATCTGAGCAAAATTAAAACATTCTTTCCAGTTTCCACAAATTTTCTGTGTTGGGCTATTCCACACAAACCTGAATGAGCTGACCTTTCATCAGAATAATCCAACAGTCAGAGATGGCACGCAGGGCCAAACACGTTCAGTGGCCATGCAGGCTAATACCATGCATTTGTTTCCTATGGGTGTTCTACAAGATGCCTTTCTACTTTAGTCACACAGAATAAATATTGTTTAGGAATTCTGGTTACTTGGAAGGAGAGTTCTGGGAAGTGATTTTGAAGTGTGGATGCAGAGAAATAATGCAGTACTACAAAAGGAGTTTGTCAAGCAGGAGACTAAAAACCCTCAGGTGACAGATTCTGCATCAGTATATTCAGTGAAGAGCTAAAATTATGCTACTGCTTCTTAAAAGAATTTATGCAGGCAATTAATTCTGTGGACTGGGAAGAATTTAGTCTTTAAGTCGTGCTTAAATAAAAGGGCTAAGGTTCAGAAATATGACCATGAAGTGACATATATTTGTCACTTGCAGTCACCTAATTGAGAACTACACCCATTCATCCTCAGTCCCTGTGTAATAGCTTAATTATTGTATTTGGTGTAATCAAAACCCACACATTTTTTAAGGATTGTTCAAATGCAGCTTAGGTGCATCTCTCTGTATGACATGGCTAACCAAGAGCACTGTTGTAGCAGGGCTTCACTTTTGTAGGAGTAAACCACAATTCACTGATAAAGAGCTGCGTGTTCACATCTCGTTGCATGAAAGCACTGAGACAGTTGAGACTGTGGAATCAGTATGTTCAGGCAGAGCAAAAGATAACATAAGCCCAGCCATTACAGCTGCAAGCTCCTACTGGAATTAAAAGGAAACAAATCCTCTGCTGTAACCCTTTCTCCCCCACCAGATGTACAGGTCTCTATGAAAAACTGCTGCTTCTAAACCTTCTCTGCTTCTCTGCACACCTTGTTTGCTACAAGCACATTCCATTTTCTGTTGAAACAGCCAAAATGGAAGAAAAGCTTAGCGCTCACATCAGCTTTAATAGAAGGTCACAGATGAAAGCAGTGCTGCCACTAAGAGGATGCAGACACAAATAAGGCTCTCTAAATTGGTTCTGAAAATCACATCTCTTTTTTCAAGCCAATGTACACCCTGCAGCTGTGCTCACCAGAGACTAACTGGTGCTTTTAACTTTCTGCATAATAGAAAAGCTTTCGAGGAGCACAATATTACCAGAGTTAGTTTTTTTAAGTCAAACTCCTACAATCACAAACAAGAGAGGGGAAAAATAGATACTAAAAGGTACAAGTGGAGATTGTCTGTAAACCTTTACAGAAGATGGTGCGCAGATGGTAGGGATTTGCAGTGACACAGCTGTTTTTAAAAATAAAGAGGTGGAAGAGAAGAGGCATGATTACAGTTACACATATATTTCTAAGCCTGTACACACAAGAATAAAAATTAGGCTAGCAGTGGGAAATTGAAGTTTGTATATTATAATCCAAATTGACATTTAGAAACTTCTAAAAATAATCAGCAACACCTTCAAGTTTCTTTTCCAATCATTAGTTTTCTAAGTAACTATGAAGCTGACAACAGAAACATTAACCTACAATGAGGTATTAAGAAGACAATCACAGAATCTCAGGAATGTCAAAATTACTCTCAGTACCTCCAACTAGCACACTTTTTCTCTAAGCTTTACAATGTAAAAAGACAATTATATGAAATCATCAAACGAATATTAATTATGTCACCTGTTTGAACTTACGATGAAAAGATTTCATTTTTACTGTTGTATTTATTTTTCAGATGTTACTAGTACAGTGCATAGATAAGTAATGCAAGGAAGAGTAAGATGTATGGGGATTGTTGTAGATTTAACAGCATGGGAGGTAAGATAGAGAAATGTCCAAATTCAATAGGGTCAAGCACTGGATATTAATTTAGTAAGAATAGAACATTTTTAAACTAAACAGTAGTTTTTATTTAAAAACTTCAGAATGAGACCTTTCATTCTTTTTTTAAATGCATATTCTTGTGTATGTTCCCCACAGCCACAGACAAGGTTTATGTTTGGTAAACAGTAAAGGGTTTTTTAATATACCTTGTAGAAGTCTGCCTCCTCCAGAGAATCAAATGAAGCTGGTTTTTGACAGCTTTGTTTACAAAATTAACTCTTCCAGATAACATATTCCTAGAACCAAGAAATTTTGTATTAACAAGAGAGATGCCACTGATACCAAAATGGTAATATTTTGATCTTTCTTCATGGAGTCAACTTTTTCTCACTGCACCAGTTCACTTTCTTCCCTGTATTAGGAATGACTCGCCAGTGTAAACATACTTTTTTTGCTACATTTCCTATGAAAAGCCATCTAATTTCCTGAACACATCAGCTGGGATCCAACAAAAGTAAAAGGTTATCTAGAACCAACCCACTAAAAATTTCTTCATACCCATCTACAGAGCAACTGGTGCTGGCTTTTGCTACAGTTGGATATTGAACTGAATAGATAGCAGATGAAACCTGTTACAAAAATCCAAGTATCCCACAACTCCTTTCGCAGTATCTGGGCTGCTCCCAGTCCAAAGACCACAACAAAGTGATTAGTGTAGGTGCTGTCTGGCACACAAACAAACTCAACAACTGAAGACATTTAAATTAATTTTATTTATACCAGGTTTTCAAAATCAGAAATATTTCAAAGAAATTCAATACTCAGAGACAGGTGCTACATTGATGATCTTTGATCCACCATTAGTGCCATGTTTTCACTCTACAATCATTAACTCACCACCACAAGCTAAAGGGGACTTACAGAAGTTTATAAAAAATAGGCAGACATGGAAATTTGGTTCATACTGGAATTGGCGTAAGAGAGTAAAGCTTATCATCAGATTGTGGCAATTGCTGTATTCCATCACTCGTTCTGAGGGAATGGTAGAGCAGGAAAACTCTTCCACTTAGAGGAACACTCTGGGTTTTAACTGAGCATACTCAAACTCAACTTCATGATCTGACTAGGAGTGATTTTTACACTCAAGTCCATATAAAATTAAGCTTTGCACTTCTAAAATCACCACAAGTATAAACCTCACTTACACACTCTAGTCTTGGATTGATTTCCCTTTTCAGGGAAATCAAACCCATTCATCTGTACCTCTTCCAGGATTTACCAAATCAAACAAAACTGCTGGCTTTGAAGTATTTTTTTTAGAAGAAAAATGCCATTTCTGCACAAGCTACTCTCATGAAAAGTTTATTTAACATTTCTTTATCAATAAAATAACTGAAGCCAAGATATCCCAAAGTCATGTCTACACGGAGATACACAGAAGATATTCACCTTGAGAGGATTTTCCTCCACTTCTCGATCACAATGAGGCCCTCACCATTTTGCAAAATGACAGAAAACAACAGCTGACAAACCATTCTGGAACAGATGCCAGCTGTCTCTCATTTGTTTTATAATTCAAACAGTAACAGTTCTGTAGCACTTTATTGGTTTTTATTTTTTTGTTTTTGTTTTTTTTTAAAAGCGAGCCATCTGAATTGGACCCTCACATCAGTCAGTCAGTCAGTCATTCATTTCAAGAACAAACTGAAGGCAGGCTGATCCTTTTGGATCCAAAACTTTAATTTGGTAGGAATCTTACATAAATACAGTTTGTGCTTCAATTTCACAGCTAGTTGGACTGAGTGAATATACACCTAAGCTAGTTAAAAAAAAAAAACAAACCAAAACTGTAATAGTCAACTAAGAAGCCAGAGACATTTTTCTGGACTGCAGCAGAGACAAACAATAAATTTAAACACAGTACTCCTTAAAAAAGTTTACTGTCTAAAATGAAAATTCAAATGGTTTATTAAAATTTAACATCTTCCATTTTGGCTTTTTCTAAAGAAACAATTTATTCCTTGTGTAAAATCAGTTAAAAGATAATTTCATTTTACTGTACTGAACTCAAGTCAAACATAAAGCACAAATCTTTACATTAAACTGGGCTTTGCATACAACATCAATGATCAGAAATAGACTATTTTGAGGAATAAAAAGTTGTGGGTTTTTTTTATCTAGACAACATGCATACCATCAGTTACTTCGCAACCTTACAAGGTACCTGAAAGGAGAGTTTTGTAGAACAAAACCAAGACTCATTAATACACTTAGTAAGTCAGTGGTCATCATGCCTTTTTAGTTAAATTCTAACAAAGTTTAGTCTACATAGAACAGCTAACACAATGAGGTGTGCAAGTCATAGGGACAGCCAGAAGCCTGAAAAGAAGTCTTAAAGTTCTACAGGACAAGAGAGCCTAAACACAGCACCACTAGGTTACTTAAACTATTGCGGGGGGAAAAAAAAGAGAGAGAAAGTATTTGGATTATTATCTGCTTCCTTGTTGAAAATGGGCTACGGATTGAACAAAAAGAGCCTGAATGTAAAAGCTCCACAGTTCTACTCTACCAACTTTTTAAAAGAAGGTAATGATAAAAGAGCATTCCTTCTAGCAGCATGTACAGTTCAGCTGCCAGTGGCTGCCTAACAGCGCTCCTTTATGCATACCAGGAGAATCATGTCCAGTTTTGCCATTTGTGGATAACGATGACAAGATACAAAAGCATGTGTTTGCCATAAATAGCTCTGGCTAACGGAGGATTGCTCACAGAGCAGATCAAATTCTCTATAAGGAGAGCATTATTTGGCTCCCAGCCAAAACACGTCCCCTATGCAAGCCTCAGTAGTGGCAAACACTTTCCAGTTCTATTTACATAGAAGCTAACAAGTAGAACAGTTCATTTAGGCTAATTCCTGTACTGAGTCGGTCTAAATGCAACACTCGAGAAACAAAAATTATTTCCCAGCTTCATCTTCTGCATGTAACTGTCATTACACATCATCTTACCGAGAAAGACGGCGAGCTGTAAAAACTCGTGCAAGGTTTTACTCTGGCATGTAGAACTTTAAGAACATTCAGGTATGAAACACACTGCATGGTTAATTACTTTGTATTTTTATGTTTCTGACACAAGTGTTTCATGGAACTAACGGTCTCCAGTAGTGGTAGCTTCTTTACTTTACGGTAAACTAGGAGCAGGTCTTTTATTGAATGGCCAGAACAGAGCCACAAAGTATTGTAAAGCAGTGCCTAAGTCAGTATTAAAAACTTGCATTATTCAAGATGAGATTAATGATTGTTTACCTTTACAATACTTTCCACAGAAGTTATTTGAAATATGCTTAAACACTTAAAAACTATATTTTCCAATGAAAACAAGGCAACGTTCTGTAATAAGCCACAAGTTTTATTGCAACGTGGCCAGTTTTTGATCTCAAAAAACAATGTTCCATTTAAGGCTCTTTTTAATACAGAAATTGCCACCATGACTGATGTTTTACAAAACTTTAGTGTTTCAAGACTCATGGTAAACAGATAACTTCTACTCCTGTTCAGTAGTGTACATTCAATGGAAAACAAAAGGCATCATAACAGCTACTTCATTTATAAAGATATGCATGTAACAGGAATGAAACTGAGGTACTACAATAATTTGATGACACAGTTACAGCAACTTAATTGGCATTCCTTGGAGGGGGGCGGGTCAAACATATTACAAAAAAGTGCTTTAAATGCATAGTGTTGTGTGCTGCCATGTCACAAAAATAGGCTTGTCAAGGCAGGTGAGGTGTATGAATGCACAAGAGCCTCATGGAACTGCAATCAAGTGCAACTGTAAGTAATACTGTAGAGAGTCTACCATCCGACCAGTGGACAATACTTTCAAGGCATTCAATTAGCTTACCCTTTGCTGTCTGCTACACTATTTACATTAACTATCACATTCATTGTACATGTTGCAAGGAATGCCTGCAACGTCAGTTTTGGCCAAGAGTATGACGTGAAAGCATTCCTTGAATCCTACATAAAACTACCAGGATTAAACAGTCTAATGGCAATCACTGGTAGACTGCTTAACAATGACATCTCCTTCAGGGCGGTGGGGAAAGGTCTTATTTTTCGAGGAGGGGAGGGGATGGGGAGACTAATACTATTCCAATTGAACGAGCTGCAGAAATGGAAGCTCCTTAGATCCAGATGGCACTTGTCTGTCTTTTTATAAGGGTTTTCCTTCAAGTGAAACTACCACGTTGCCTCCCAATTTCTCTCCAAGTGTTGAACGGTCCTTAATATCATCCAAACCATTTACTTGCCACTCATGTTTAATACCTGAAAGACAGATGGACAACAATGTGCTTGTGAGAACCTCAACATCTAAATGGCATTGTAATTAACAAGAAAAACATTTTCAGGTCCATACCTGTAAATTTCTTTTTAATGGCATCTTTAGAGCTTGCGTAGATCATCTTGCTTTTTAAAGGTGCACTTTCAGGAGCCCTTTAAAGAAAAAAGAAAGCCACAACAGAACAGTTATTAAATCATCCAGTGGTAGCTCCAGAATATCCAATTTTAACAGCAAGCTTTGCTTTCACACACCAGAATATAAATACCAGGTCTTCTTTCTTAGATTCCTTTGTCTCATATGTGGCATCATACAAAGCGTATCGGCAATCATTCAAAGGTAGCAACTTCACAAAGGCTGTATAGGGGTCCTCCACAGTATCACCAATGTCACCAACCAGTATCTGCTTTGACTCCTCTACAATTATTTGTTTTTTGTCATCACTTAAGCAGAAGAGAACAGCTTTCTTTCTTTTTTTAATCTCTTCTGGGGTTGAAGATTTCCTTACTTTCATGTCATTAAAAACCTTTATGACTTCATCATTCACTGTTACTCCAGAAGCCTGTAAAATGAGATCAAAGGAATAATTTAAACAGCAAAAATTAACACTCACTAGAAAAAGATGATAGCCCATAGCGTTAGATAAATAAGTCTCCCTGCGCCTGTAAGAATAAAAATACTATACTCAACCTGAACACACTATGAATTTAATAATATTTGTGGGACTGAAGCAGAAGATATAAAGGAGGCATAAAATCAGTAGTTTCTTGTTGTAGATCTCAGCATCTTCTGCTGCAATTCTGGATAGCAGCTTCATACAACTAGTCAACACAACTGTGCTACTCAAAGAGTTTTCCTTTACCTTATCATGCATTTGGGGGGAGGGGAAGAGGGAGTCATGAGGGGGTAGAAACTGAACATAGGAGAGGAGTTTGTAATTTTTGGTTGGGATAGGAGGGGGTGGGGTTTTGGTGGGTTGTTTTTTGTTGGTTTGTTCTTTTTTTCGTAGAACAAACGCTACAGCAGCAGCGCCTATCCAGCACTGTCATGACTCTCATTTTGTTGGGTGAGGTAAGGCTCTACAAGCAGCAGAAATGTTTTCTGCATTGTGTCAGCTTCAACACCGCGCCTTAAGAAATCGCGAATTTTACTTCATACTGCTACGGGAGTATTTTTTGACGGCGCTGCGTTCATATAAAAATACCAATTACAACTGTACAACTACCCACAAGGCTCGCAAGCCGTTCAAAACACGAGCCTAAAGCAGCAAAGAAACAAAACACCGGCAGGGCAAACGGGAAGCGCAAGGCGAAATGAAAATAATTTAGCAAACCCCACTGCGAGTGAGCGAGCGAGCTCAGCCCATCTGCAGCGTCCTTGCTCTCGGTCCAGCAATTACATCTGCCGAGGCGGGCGCTGCCAGAGCAGGCTACCCGGGGAGGAAAGGCAGGTGCGCGGCTCGCAGGGAGCCGCCGGCTTTGTCCCCGGGGCGCCGCCGGTCCCTCTCCCCGCTTTGTTCGCGGGGACGGAGGGAATCCCGCCGCCCCGCGCGCTCCGGGCCCCCCGCCCGGGCCCCAGCGCTCCCACACGGACGCTCCTGGCCGCCCCTCGGGCCTGGGCACCAGGCGGCTGCGGCTCCCCGGGATGAGTGCGGGACCTCGCTCCCTACGCCCGCCTCCCCTCACCGCACCGTGGGGTACTCGCACGCCCGGCCGGTGTCGCAGGGAGCGCTGTGCCGCCCGCTCAGCCCCGGCCCCCAGCCCCGGCCCCGGGCCCAGCCCCGCCGCCCGCAGCTGCCCCGCGGCCGCTCCCGCGGCC